>BQNB010041551.1:0-46694 GCA_026074375.1 Tanacetum coccineum
GTGCGCATGCACTTAAAAAGAGAAAATCAAAAAGGAAAAATCTAAAATTAAAAGAAAAATTTTACACTAATTTTTTTTTAAAATTTTATTATTCACAACAACTTTTAACGGTTACACGAAAGATACTTAAACCAAATAATCAACTACTTCACGATAGCTCTTAAAAATTTCTTTTTAAGGTGAGCCGTATTTCGTAGAGACACAAATGGCAAGTGTTAAATCTTTGGTTCGATTTGGGAACTATATTCCAAGTTCACCGGAAATTGAAATGATAATACCTCGATTGAGAGTATTATTTGTTGGTGTTTTTTTACCAACTTTGTTTATTTTATTTTTTTAAGGATAATTTTTTTATTTTTTTTGTGTTTTTTATATGACAGCTTATATTAAAAAGAAAAGAAAAATATTTTTTACTTTTTTATATTTTATGATTTTTTTTGGATTTTTGAAATTTTTTTAACAAAAATGAAACTTTCGAGGACGAAAGGATCTTCAAATCTTATCAACAAACACAAAACGAGAGATTCGTTAACTCAAATCCCCGGCAACGGCGCCAAAAATTGATTGTTGATTTTAAACACACAATAATAAAATATATAATATAATACCAAAAGAGCAATTAAGAACTTTCCTAAAGTCTCCCTTAAGAAAAGCTCACTCTAAAAGACTCGCTTGATATTGGATATTGATTTGAATGGGTTCGAAGATTGATTGGGTTTTTCTATAACTACTAATTAAAAGCACAATTAAAAACAAGCAATTAAAAACAATTAAACACTTAACAATTAACGGGAAACAAATAAAACGCTACAAATAAGCAAATACACTAAAATTAAGTCCTAAAAATGCAAACTAATTTTCTAATCCTAAAATAGGACTAAAGAAAATTTTAAGAAAAAGAAAAACATTTTTTTGATTATTTTTTTAATTTATTATGAATTAAAAACTAATTTAATCTAATTAAATCCTAAAAAATAGCAAATTAAGTACTAAAAATTTAGAAAAATGATTTTTAAACTTAGAAAAGTCTAAAATAACATAAAAACTCAGAAAACTATTTTTAACTATTTTTAAAATTAAAGTCCTATTTTTAAACTTAAAATTAAAAGCTCAAAAATGAAAATTAAAATCTAAAAGGTGTAAAAATGATTTTTCTGAATGTAAACCTAAAAGTAATTCTTATAAAACTAAAAACTATTTTTTTGTAATTTTCTGAAACTTTTTTCTATTTTTTATTGATTTTTCAATTTTTAAACCTACGAAAAATCCTAGAAAATAAACTAATAATGGGAAAATTCTCAAAAAATCAGGAAAAGTCCTACTAGCAACAAGGAAGAAGAGAAAAATAAAACTAAACAAACAGCTAATCAAATAAGCTCTAAAATAAGCTGGATAAGCTTCGGCTTATAAAATGAAAAGGAAATGAAAAAGACTACTAGTATTAAATGGGGGGAAAGGTTACTGGATGAGCTATTGAAGCAAATGGTTAAGGCGTATGGTCTATAAGCAGGAGGTCTTGGGCTCGAGGTCTGGCAACCCCACTTTTTGCTATTTTTTATATTTTTGACTTTTAACAAAAACTAAATATTAGGACTTAAAGAAAACTGATTTTTAAGCACTTTTTATGAAGACAACATAAGCTAAAAACCAAAATTGAGCTTAAAAGGAGCTTATTAAAAAGCTGATTGCAGAAAGTAGCCCTTTGAGGCTTATAAAACTTGATTTTACTTAATTGACCACTAAGACCTCAAATTAAGCTTAAAATCAAAACCAAAAGCTGTTCTAAACTCCTTATGATTTGCCCTATCTACTTTTAACAAGCTAAAGTCATGACTAACACTTAAACCTATCTGAATCTAAGGATTTAAACCTGCAACTCAGATGACAACTCAAAGAGCTTAAAATCAAAATAAGCTATTGAGCTTATTAAGCTATGACAGAAACTTAACTTTTGCAAGCTTGATAATCACCTAATATGCTATGAATTCAGATAATAAAAACAACTTTTATAAGCTAAGAAATTAAAATTAAAAGCTAAGATTCAATACTGCTGTTTTTGGTCTTTTTGAGGTTTTTGTGAACTTTTTTAAGCTAAATGAACATAAGCAATTAAACTAGAAATGAGAAAACTGGTTTAAAACTGAATTAACCTATATGAAATCTATAAACTACTTGAATTTTAAAATCTAAAACCTACAAACACTTAGCTAGATTGAGGCTTAAAGAAGACAGGAGTAGTAACCTATGTTACTACTGCTTGTGCAAATTGCAAATGAGTGAATCAAGCTTGCAGGTTCCCTTAAGGGACAATACTGCACTAGTCACTCTTATTGAGTGACTTTGAACACAAAACAAGCAAGAACCAAGCCTTGGATGGCTTGGTTAAATTTTTCTCAATCTAATTTAAAAGGAAAAATCCCCTGGTGCTGGCTTAAGCAAATTACACTAAAACCTATTCAATTCTGAAAACTAACTTATAAAATCTATTTCATAACTAATTAAAAATGATTTCAAAGCTGACTCAAGCAAAGTCCACAACTCAATTTGACTTTTGATGGTCAAACCTAGTTGTACCAAACACTCCTTAATTGTAAGACAGAATTGATTAAACCTTTTAATTATGAAAACTAGCTAACTAAACTTTGATACCAGATATTACTAGGCTTAAAACAAACTTAATAAACACAAATTAATAACCTATTTAAGCTAGAGCTAAGATTTAAAGACTATGCTAACTACTATATTTTTTTATAGATTTTTAAGAGAAATTAAGCTATGACTAAATCTAAACTATATTAGGCTAAAACAGATAATCAACATACTAAATAAGCTAGAATAAAAGTGAATAAGCACTAGTAAGCAAACAGAAATCAAATAAGCACAATTAATAAGCAGATGAGCAACTTAAGCAAATTTTTGAACTATAAATGAAAACAGAATAGTAAATAAGAAACTTACTTGAACCTTAGCTTAACAAAGGCATAAATGGCTCATAGAGCTTATCTACTAGCTCTGACTTATCATAGATAAGCCAGTTAAGACCATGGGAGTCCTTCCACATTTGACTCCCCTTCCATTAGCTTAATAGTCCACAAGTCAAGGTAAGGTATTAGTTAAACTGATTTTAGATTTTAAATATGATTAGGACTGAATTAAGCTCAAATCATGAGCTTATAGACTCATGAGAGCTGAACATGAGCTTATGAGAGCTTATTGGTAACATGAGAGTTTAGAGCTTTATGAATGTGAAACAAAGTGATGAAAACTAAATTGAAATTTTATTAATTGAACTAAACAGATTACAAGAGATTTAAAATGAAAATTACATTTAAACTAAAAACTTCATAAGCTAAATTACTTAAAAGAAAAATTACATGAAAAAAAGAGATGCTATGTGTGTGAGAGGTGAGGGTATTTATAGTACTCCAGGGAAGCTTCTAGGTTGTGCCTTGCTGCACACGCTCCTTTGAATCCCCACCATTCAATCATTCAATCATTGGCAAATGATTAAGAGCCGTTGGATCTCTCTTTGGGATCACACGGATTGCCAACGTGGCAATCCGTTGTGAGGTCTTGTGTTTGTTGTGTGAGAGCCCTTAGTGCAAAATCCATCTACTCTTGTGCTTCTTGCCATAGCCACGTGTGATTCTTGCTTTAGTTAGCCAATAAGAGTGCTTTATTAGACTGATTTGACCCTGCCATTGCGTTCCTCATCACTTGAATGGTCTAAACCACCCTTCAATTTAGAAAAGCCCTTTGATTTTGACACCCTATCGTTTTACCCGTGGTTAATTTGCGAGGGTGATGATGAATAAAACAAAGGCCCTTGTGGGCGTCCATTTATTTTATAACTGTGAAAACGTTAAGGATGTAACTTTGGGCAAATAGCAACAATGGTCCTTGTTTTTGTGTAGCAAAAGTCCTCGTATAAATATCTTTTAGAATTGGCAAAAATGGCCCCTGGACTTTATAAAAGGAAAATGGGCTTTTAGGGTTTTGGCTTTTAGTGATCCTGGTGATGGAATTAAAGGTCCCATTAAAGCTTAGGGATCATTTATGTAACTTTTGGAAACTTGAAGGATTGTTTGGTAACTTTGGAGTTTTTGTCCTTTTGTTTTTGACTTTTGTTGACTGAGAATTTGACCAAGGGTTGACTTTTATTGGCTTCAGCTTTGAATCTTTGGCTTCTCTTGTGCGAGAATCTTGACCATCCGAGTTACCGATGTCCTCTTATTTAAAACAATTCTATGAAAACTTTTGATGTATTGTTCACTTTGTGGTATGGATATATCTACTCCCTCTTCAAGCGTTAGTTGTTCATATAATTATTCTACCTATCTCCTTTAACATTCTTGATATACATATTATTTCTTGGATATTTACTTCTTTTGACTATTGATATTAGTTCCCTCGTTTGAATCAATTCATTATTGATTCTTGGTAGCGGGTGCAAGTTTTACATTTATAATCATGACTAATTAAACTACCAATAATGCATACGAGAAAGTATACTCGTTCATTCATAGTAAAGTCGGGTAACTCGAGTACGTTCCACGGGACTTGGTAATAATCATTATATAATAACGGAATAAGAAAATAGGATGTCACGATCGCTATTACTTCTAAACTCATATTTTTAGAAACTTTTATGGGAAAAACAATACTTGTACGAAATTCTATTTCATTGATATGATAGTTGATTCGTTTGTTAAACTTGATTGTATGACTAACAAGAACATAGGTTATATGGATTCGATCCATGGTGTCTTTCACAAATCCACAAATATATGTTAAAATGATGGTGATCCCTTTCGGCCTATGAACACCAAACCTTCTAACCATTTTTAATCAAATTGTTATGAAAAACATGATTATGTCAAGTAATTTCAACGAGTCTTTTCGGCCTATATTCGAGTTTAAGATCAAACAAGCCTTTTTAAACATGTTAATTACAAAACTTAACCGGATATTTCCTATATAAGGAGGGCTAAGGAAAGGAATTAGGGTGGTAATTCTTCTCTTTCTTAATCTAATATTCTCTTATTTCTTTCTCTCCTCTCTCTCTCTCCTCTACTCGTCACCATCTCTCTCTCTATATCTCTCTCTAAAACTATCTAGCATAGCATATGTTTTGATATCTATTAGAATGGTTTCCCATTTCTTAAAGCCGATCTTCATTTCTTAGAGCACCATTTGAAAAGCACCAGGAATAACTTCCTTACCTTTAACTTTGCGTCATTTTTTTGGAGGTCTTTCATTGAAGATGGCATCACGCACCACCACGGGATCATCCAAAGGAGTTAGATAGGTGGGATTGGGGTCGGCACAATTAGAAAGCGAAGCAATGGACCATTCGGGAGAGAACATGCACACACCCTCGCATGGGATATGAAGTATTCGAGCAAATTCTTCTAGACGAAGAGAAACTTCAAAGTTTTGGATGACGAAGGCGATGGAAATTGTGTCATTAGAATATCAAATGATCCGAACATTGTTGTAAAACTCAATCACAAACATAGGACAAATTTGTTCATTTATATCAAAAGGCAATCAAACTTGATAGCCAAAGATACTTGGCGAATGTTGGAATTTTCGAGATATGAGGGATGGACGACACGACCTTCATGGAAAAAGCGTCACACGAAATTATTATAAATGGCTTTTTGGAATGTAAAAGGCGGTGTCTTGGTGGTCGACATGGATAGATTTCGGCATTTTGAACCTAAAGAAAATTATTTCAACAAAACAAGTCAAAAGAAAGTTTTCGGATTTTTTTGTCTATTTTTATGTTTTATATTTTTCGTATATGTCGAATAATCCTAAAAAGTATTATTGTTTTTTATCGAAGAACATATTTACACATGTTTCTTTTGAAATCAAGTTTCTGAAATTACAACTTGTTTTTACGGGTATTAACAATGTCAAAAATATTTCTTAATCCTTCCAGTAGTTCTTGATAATTTTTTTGAAATTTTATTTAACAAAGTGTTCATATGCATGAACTGATTTTCCAATGAAAAATTAGATGCAATTCCTAACTAAGGAAGTCTTAGATAGATAATTAAGTTAAATTCATCGATTATAAGTGTTTTAAGCAAGTAGGGTTGCCCGCGCTCCACTACGAGACGCTCTACGGGCGTTAATTTTGGTTAGCCGTTTGCATTCTTGTCGTTACAGGTGTGATTGTTATGTCTTGTATGCTCGGATAGATGCAGTGAATAGGGGTTTAGAGATGTAAGTTAAAATACTGTAAATCAACCATCTATTTGCTATATAAAAAGCCATATTTCTGCACTAATATATGAACTAAAAGCGCTGTAAAAACAACATAAGTGTTGTAAAGACAGCAAACAAAGGCTGTAAGAAACAACACACAACATATCCATAATCACTAAGAAAACTAACATCCTGGATCTTAATATATAATCTTTGTACCTATGATCAATCTGAATCTCAACAACTTCGCCTTCGATAAAATCAGCCTCTTCCTTAAGCTTGACACCAATAGACTTCCTAAAACTTTTCATATACTGCAAAGTGTTTAATGTATGTCAATAGGTTGCATTTCTATTTTCAGAACATATAGCAGCCACACTGACGACTGATACATAGTTATAACTAAAAGCCCTTTTTAAGGTTACTTCCAAACTTATGCGCTTTTATAGTGCCGTTTACATCAGCTTACTTAGCTTTCTTATGGGTAGTAGTGTAGGAAAACAGACATAAGATTATTACCTTCATTATGAACAGACTTTGAACCTTCTATGTTGTTACTGACAGGCGCCACATTCTATCGTCGCACAACATGTCCCCGTACCATGTGCTTTAGACCTATGTCATTTATGTTGAAACCAAAAAGTGTTAAGCTAGCTGAGATCTGTTTGGAGATAGAAAATGAGGTGTAAGAATTAATTCATCACAACAAAAAATAGTGACTATAGAGAAAATAATGGGAAAAATGCTAACTTTGTGTATCGACCAAGATGGACTATGTAGACTGCCTACACACACCACGGTCCACGGCTACGCAGCTTTGAAACCTATGGAAATCCCATAACCTATAGAGACGGCCCGTACGTCGGATGTTGTTGTTGAACAATGTCAAGTGAGAAACCAACATTAATATGACGCTGTGAAAGACATCAGTAATGAAACAACATATGAGTTCGACAACCTATAGAGTTGGCATGGACTGCATGAACGTCTTGTGTATGAAGGCCATCAACAGAGGTACCGACACCGGTGTATGTCATATGCTTATGCTCCACCACAATGCTACTGATGAGTCCTTGCACTCCCCAACAATGTAAGCCTAAAACAGATTCAGATTATCAAAGTATAAGAGTAAAATATGCATTACATGTCCAACTTTATTCGTGTGGATGAGGTGCTAGTTGACGTCTACATATTGAAGTTATGTAAAATGTGCACATTTTTAAAGCAAAACACAAAACTTCAGTGTTCCTTGAGGACAGTTGTCCAACATAAAAAAACTCAATAAGATACTTGTCTTGGTCAACTATCTTTTGAATCAAATGCATTCAGGGTTGCATGATGTCCAAAGAAGATAAAAACTTAACTAAAAATGCTGAAAAATGTTTCAAAATGCATATCGTAAGTCTGGCATATTTATGTGACTCGGCGCATAAAACTGAAATATAGGTGTAGCGGTAGTAGTTTTCAAAATAAAAGGCCCACTTAGAAATGGAAACATCTTTTACAACCACCAAGAACAAACAAAGGAATACCAATAAATCAATAATGGTACCTAAATAAAGTAATTGACAAAAGACAGTAAAGAAATGAGCATGTGTTACCTGTGATAATGAAATAGTTTGGTAGTTCAACACGCACAGAAATAGAATTTTCCTTTGGATTGATATTTGAGCCCACCACAGCCATAACGGAACCACTCAGTAGCATTTTGTGGGATTTTTTCATATTTGGTTCATCCTTTATGTACTTCAATCGGCTTCCACCTTTGTCGCTGACTTTTCCAACTGATAAGATAAAAAAACAACAATAAATAAGAGCACAAATATAGTTGAATGTGAATAGTATAATAAAACGTAAACAACATTACTATAAATTATTAGCGGGTTAGACACAATTATGTTGTTTACCATAGTAGTGTTCGTGTCTCTTTTAAAATACATTCTATGTCGATGTCCTGTTTCTGACTGTTCCTAGTTGTCTATTGTATCCACTCAATGTAGGATCTTCTTGTAGCCATTATAGTTTATCATCGGTCAGAGGGGGGGGGTGCGACATTATTGAACGTCATATTCCCTAAATTATATATAATATTTAGATGTTCTCAGACGAGAATTGGATAAAAGATTCATACCTAATGAGTAATGTCATCGTTGAAACACACCTTTACCTTTGCTTTCTTTCAGATAATACGCATACCAAGTTCTTCTCAAGATTTATCCCATTTTGATGTTTATGCTAAAAATCTGGATGCTTTGCGGACATAGCTTCTTCGAGTTCTTGTTTTTTCTCTTTCTAAAGGCTTTATGGTAGCTTTCCTGTTTCAGATATTAACTCTTTTAAATACATTGTATTATAGCAGATTATTAGACAAGACAAAAGAATCAATAGCGATTTTTGAGTCAATAGCTAAATATGCGATACTGTTTCTAAGTAAAACTACCATTTTTTACTCTAATTTTGAAAGATTATTAAACTCGAATATCCCTTAACGAACAAAATAAACAAATACCTTACTCTGATCAAGAACACAATCTACAACAGCAATCTCTTCGTCAAAAAACTAAGATACCACTTCGTTTGTCGCATAAAGCAATCAACCAATGCTCCTCTCATACCGACGCTCACATTTTGTTAAACCTTTTGGATATGATTTGCCAATGGTCTTCTTTTTAGCATCAACTGGATGAAAATAATAATCACAAAATTAGTAGTTGACTCCCAATCTAACCGCCAACAATCAAACCCCAAAACAGTAAACCGAGAGCAAAGGAAAACTGAAATGGAAGGCCTAAAAGATCATGTTACCTTCCTCTGGCTTTACAGCGAGTAGGTAACCGAGGAGGTTGTAGAGAAGCATATTTATAAGCAATCACAAACACCCCTATGTTAAAGAAAGGCTGTGACCTCTTTCTCTTTGTTTCATTTTTGGACATACGAATACAGCCACCTATGAACCAACAAAACGAACATAGAATTTTCTTTAAAGCTAAGAGTTTTTAAATAATATGATGCGCAACAGAAAGTGTTTTAGTATTCTTTTGTAACCAACCCTTTATGTGCAGGGTAGTAGGCTTAGATAGAAGCGTGACAATCAAAAAAGTCGGGCATCCAACGTGGCTGCAAATGTTACAATTTACCAGGCCAAAAGCGCGGACGCCGTAAAATCTTAGTTGACCTCGCTGCTCTTCATCATAGCCAAAAGGAAACAAAGATACTATAGTTTTTGTCATCATATCGCGCCTTAAAAATCCATTACAAATGGAGTATGCTAATATTCACTAAGAAACCATATCTTTTCAGATGTTATAGTAAATCGAAGTAGTATCAACGCAAATCTGAGACAACTACTTATATATAAGCATAAACCCAAATCCCAAACAACCACTTACTTGCACGGTTTTAAGCACGCTATAAAAAGTAAGCCATGAGCCGGTTACATTAGCGGAAACAAACACCCCCTTACTTTACAATCTGTTTATTTAACAGCTTATGAGCTTATTCAATTCGGCTTATATGTCATAAGCCTATTATATAAACCAACAAACATAAGGATGTTGTTTTAAGAATACTTCTCGGTTTATGAGATCAATTACCATTTTCAACCTATAATAAGCTCATAAGAAAGCCACACCAGCTACATAAGAGGAAACAAACACCCTTTTACTTTACAATTTGCTTATTTAGCAGCTTATGAGCTTATTCAATTCGGCCTATATATCATAAGTATTATAGAATACAATTAATCAAAAAATGTAAATTAATTATAAAATAACTCAAACATGCTTTTAAAAATCGAAGCATGCTTGACAAATCAAAGCTTGGTTTTGGTTTGAAATGAGTACACGTGCATATTAGGCATGAACTAATCACATTCACATACATTGGCTAAATTCAAGTTGTAATTAAACTCTATCAAGTTCAGAGTTTGTTATCTTTTTGGGCCCTATTAATTGTTATTAATATATAAGTTAATCAAGATTCTTATTTAAAGCTTCAAAATGGCAAACTACTGGTATACCTCATCCATCTGTTCGTTGTGTTGTTAATGAGGGTATGATAGCCATCCTAATACACGTTCAAACATTGCACTCATGGTTTCAAACTTGCCGCACCCTGCAATTATTTTATTCGATATATATTCAGTAATAAGAAATTAAAACGATGTATGAAAGAGATGTATAGTATGACTAATTTCACAAACCTTTAAAACAAAATGGCCATTATCCGATAGCTTTTTTTACGTTATAAAACCGAATGCACAAAAAGATCATCACGGCTGGCGTTTCCTTAATACTCACATTTAACCTCAAATTGGTATAAAATGATGATCAGATATGTGTCTATGAGGCTCAAATATGCTAAGAATCACAAAAGTGGATACACGCCATGGCTGCAAACCTAATAGTTTGCCCCGCCAAGATGCGGACAATCACGACTTTAATCAAACCTGCTCAAATTCATCACGACCCTTTATAATCACAATGAATTGATAGAGAGATTAACATTGCAATCGATACAGCTACAGACACTGCGAAAGCGTGTGCTGTTATCAAATAAAAATGTAACGATATGTCCGACACAACACACATTAAAGAGGATAAGCCCGCCATGGATGCAACCATAACATGTTGCCCCACCAAGATACGGGTGATATCAGCTTTAACCGAACCGATGCCTTATAAATATGCCAAAAGCCTAAACAAACCTACCCCATAAGCAGCCATAAGGTCAACAAACTTGCAAATGCTACTCTTTAAAGGAGTAATTACCATTTGAAGTAAACACAAACACGATAAAGCCCCCTATCAAAAAGACAGTATCAAGCCCAACACCACAAACAACAGCTCACCACATCAAATACCCTAAAAATTAAAAACAACACAATTTAACCCAATTAAACCTAACCCAATGAAATCCCAACATAAATACAACGAAATCCCTAAAAATAAATACAAAATTAAGAAAATTTAAATAAACTTACAAATGTCATGGATCTTATTCGGCTGATATGTGATGAGAGAAAGAAATAAACACTTTCTGGTTGAAAGATGTATATGTAAAGAAACAAATCCTCACCAAAACAAAAAACCCACAAACCATACCACCGCTCTAAAGTCACCGCCAGCACCAACCAACCAGGAATGTCACACACCATAAACGGCGGCAACAAAGGCAAGCGGAGAGGCCACAATTTTTATGATAAATATGATTTAGGTGATAGATCTAGGTTCTGTAACAGGTATATCTTTTGCAATGGAGAGATGCGGAAGAAGGACACGTATAAATAAAGGGGACACGTACACTATATGTGGGGTCAGCAATTAATGACCAGGGTCGGCGCGGGTTGTTTGCATTAAACGCATTAACCCAGGTCAATTAATGACCAGGGTCGGGGCGAGTCGGGTTGTTTGCATTAAACGTTTTAACCCAGGTGATCCTGGGAATTGTATTGTAGTTATAATTTAACAAACCCTAATTATGAAAAAGAAACTAATCTATGATTAAATCAAAGAGATGAATTAAGAGTAATACTTATAATGTGATTAAAAGCACAAGTTAGATGACGAATTTACCAAGAAAATGGTTTTGGAGAAAATGGTTCGTCAATGGTGGTTGAAGAGAGGAAGACACAGTTTGAATAGTGAAGATATAAAAAGGAGTCTGACATATTCGTTTCTCATATACACGGTTCTGCATTAAGAAAATGTAGCCGTCCTTCAATACGAAGGGAATCGGAAAGATTATTATTATCTATTTTATTTTATTAATATTTTTTTAATTATGGGTATAAAACTACTTATGAAATTCGACCCAACAATATTTTAGCTAGTTTTACTTTTAGTTGACAGTTTGCCACTTTTATTTTATCCGAGTGGTTCTAACGGGTGACAAAGGCTACAAAAATAAAGAACATGCGACAAAACATGAATAAATGGGAAAAGCATTACATATATTTCATTTCAATGCTCAAAGTCAATGCATACAATAAAATAAGGATTGGGAAATCTAATGGTAATGTTAAAGTGCTATACAAGAACATCTCATGCAGAGAACTTGATAAATACGCGGAAGAGGAGCATTAAGAGCTGAGTGTGTTGATGATCTTAACGGGGCTTGAAGATCTCACAAAAAGAATTTCCTATGAAGATATAATCTGGTATATTTTGGAGCGAGAGGGAAAAAGAGATGGTTTGATTTTTGAAATGAATGAGATTGGTATTGGATGAGGAGGATTTAAATTAAAAAAGATGGTTGCTATTTGAATTTTATGGATTTTCATGAAGAAGGGTTTAAATTTAAATCATGAAGCTTAATACCCAAATGTTTATGTTGAAACCCAATGAATTTGACGAACACAGCTAGACGGAGATAATTATCGGATGAGGCGAGTAAGGTGTACTAAACCAAAAATATTAAAAAAATACAAATAGAACCCAACAAACCACTTAAGTGCAAGCCCACATAAAAAAATCATAAGGCCCATAGGTCAACTTGTTTACACATGAGAAGTAGCATACATTTAGTGAGCATAGACAAAGATGGAGTTCAAAGATGTACCTTTTTGCGTTCCGATAATCATACGTTTTGCTCCCAAAAGTTCACGATGCTCATATATTAATGAGCCCAACCGAGAGGATTTCTTCTCGTTTTTTAAGTCCAAAAATACTTGACCCAAACTTGGTCAATTATTTTTATTTGGAAAACACATTTAAATAGATTTTTAGTCTATGTTTTATTTTAGCCTTTGGGAAAAGTTAAGAAAAGTATTTTGACATACTTCTTTAATTATTTTGGCTTAAATAAAAGAATTATTTATTTTAAATACGTTACTATAGCCAGGTACCTTCGTCTAAAACTGTACGGTACCAATTTCAAATGGTGTCGTGGTTACCGGCTTAGCAGACCCAAAAATATTTAGCCCAAATGGATTTGTTAATGGGCTTCTCAATTTGATACAAAAAATGACTATATAGCAATCCAAAGGAAAGATTATAATGTACCTTTTTGAGACATAAGTTCTTAAGGTAACAGACCTCCGAGAATGTTTTCGTCAGAGATCTGTAATTATTTTGATGATCCACCAAGCTTCTTTTTAGGATCAAAAGACATATAACAAATAGATCTAAAGAAAAGAGATAATAAAATTAAACTTAAAAAAGAAATCCTTCTTTGTAGTTTTCAAAATTCATTTGATCGGTTTTTAAAGATATTAAAATACAATATATTTTAAAAGTCTTTGGTAACTTGCTCTTGATAGTTGATACCAATTGTGGAAAACTAGAAGGGAGGGTTGAATAGTTTTACCAATTAAAATTTACTTTTTCATAACCTTTTGGACAAATATTGATTAGATATAGCAACAAGTAAATATTGGATGAGCATATGAATTTAAGTACGAAATAAACATAAAGGATATATATGACACAAGTATTTATAGTGGTTCGGCTACAAGGATCCCTTCCTTTCCCTACTCCACTCCTCGAGTCACCTACTCGAGAGTTCGAAGTTACTATCTCCACAAGCTCCTTACATCGACGGAGAAGCCTCACAACGTTGCTTACCCTTTATCCAGCACTAAGCTAAATACCGAGTCCTATCACGAAAGAACCAACCCTACGTAGCTTACCCTTATTCGGTACTAAGCTAAATACCGAGTCCTAGTGTGGAAGGACCAACCCTACAATGCTTACCATTTATTTGGTACAAAGCTAAATACCAAGTTCTAACATAGGTAGAACCAACCTTACAACACACAACCGAAATACCATTTACTAACCTACTGGTATTTCGCTAGCCACCCTCGACACATTACAATAATTGATTTGAATGAATATGATGTATGAAAGGATGATCTAAGATCAGTAGTTAGATCTTCGTGTGATGATAGATGGTTGCGACAAGTGAACCTTAAAGCTTGATCTTGTATGCAAACTTGGTACATCTTCTCCTATTAAGAAAATCACCAAAACTCTAATATGATATGAAACATGATCTGAGATCAGAGGTTAGATAAATTCAAGATGAAATGTATGAGTAAAAGGATGCAAAAACAAGAGAAATGGCTTGGTATTTATAGGCAAAAACTGGTACTGTAGCACGGTTCCTGCGGTTCCCTTTCTCAAAGGGAACCTGCTAGTGTAAAGACAGAGAACTGGCTGATATTGTTCACCGGTTCTAGGCGGTTCCTTTCTCTAAATGGAACCGGCCAGTGTATATGAAGGGAACCGACAATCTGACACAAAATCCGAGTTTTAGATTGTCAAATCTTAAAATATTTTGTGTGATCTTGTATGATGATGTAACCTATGATGCAAATATATACATGACTTTCAAAACAAACAAAGTCTAAAGTGATTTGTAATACTTTGTAAATTCAGGTCAATATTTAATCTATATTTTATTACTATTTTTACTTTTGCGTAAAATTTTGCTTTTTACTAGTTACCCGATTAATTATTTTGCATTCCTAGTTGAGCTTGAGCCGTCTTTAGGTTCATTATGTGTTTATGTGTTCTACATAGCTTACTACTTTCATAATATACCATAAGGATTTGTAATTTTTATCTTTAGCACTTTTTGTTTTTATTTCGCGTTCGCATCAAACCTTGCTAAACTTCACATTTATGTTTAACCTTTACCTTTTATTTAAACTACACTCTTAATATTCACACAAGTAATAAATATATATATATATATATATATATATATATATATATATATATATATATATATATATATACACATATATATATACATATATATATGTTAACATTATATACTTTATCTATATTTTCATATATATATATATACACACACACGCACATATATATATATATATATATATATATATATATATATATATATATATATATAATTTTTTATCTATATATGTATACATCAATAATTATATGTATACACATTCATATTGTATAACATATATATATATATATATATATATGTATACACATATATATGTATACACATATATATGTATACACATATATATGTATACACATATATATGTATACACATATATATGTATACACATATATACATATATATATATATATATATATATATATATATATAATATTTTTTTTTCTCCCCTTAACCGGCCACCCTTGAGCACATCAAAACCAAACCCACACTTATACTTTGTAACTTCCCACACATTTAATCATTCATACATTCACACTTTCACCCTCTTTGATAGTTAAAGAAAAAAAACCATCCATCTCATTTCTCTCCTTGTCCTAGCCGACGCCCTCACCACACATACACACCCTTTTCTCTCAAATGTTTAAGGCAATCTCCTAAACCACTTTTTTAGTCTTCTTTCTTGTGTTGGTAGCACCATTTAGACATCAAGAAACACATCTTTTGGTGAGTTTAGGGGCTGAATTCGTGGATCATTTAGGGTTGCATGGATTTTTACGAAGTTATTGATGGTTCATTGTGGTTTTGGTTGAAGTTTTTAAGGGTTGATTTTGTTTGAGGTTGGTTATCATTTTCAAGACTTGGGTTAGGTTTTATATATATTGGTTTTGGTTTGAGTATGATGAAAATTTGAATCAAGGGTTTGGGTTGTAACGATGTCCGATGAGTGAGATATGTCCAAAACGGTAAAACTAGTCAGAATTTGCACCCAAATTTTGAATTGATTATAAGTCTAGATTTTTGTAGAACAACACCCATTTTTATAAAACTAAAAGTTATAGGTATTTAGCTAACTTAAATTTTTGCACTTGTTTCGGCCTCTGCGGACGTACAGTTTAGGAGATAGGTCAATTTTAGTGAGGCGGTAAAATTCAGAAAAAACTCAGCTTTGGTATCAAGGGGTAAATTGGTAATTCACCTAGGTTATAAAAATTCTGGAAATGTGGGACCCATTAAGCTGTAAAATAGACTTAATTAGCAGTCTGTAGGAAAAAAATCCCGAATTTAGACCATTTACGTATTTGGATTTATAAGCTCGAGAAGTTAGGTAAATTCAGAATTTTAGAATAAACATGTTGTTTTAGATTTAAAAAGAATGTGTACGCATTTTTAGTAGGACTTATAAGAAATAAAAATAGATACATGTTTTGGGATTTACTAATACAGACTTAGTCAATATATTTGGGTAAACCATATTTCATAAAACCTTAAGTACAATGCCAAAGTAATTACGAAAAATATTTTCATAACTTTTACTTATTTTTGTTTAGTGCGTGAAATTCTATATCCTAAGTTGCGTCAATTATTCTAGGTTGTTCTTATAAATTCTTTCTTTACCCAACGTTTATATCATTTACATTTGCAGTTTCGCTAAAAGGTGTGTTCATAGCCACGGGGGAGATTACATGCTAGTTTTGCAGAATTGAACATAAGTGATTGATTGGTATGCTTGACCTGAATACGTGAATTATTGATATTGAGTACCATTTGCCCGAGAAGTCCCTAATTTCATGAACCGTAAATTACATTCTTGGTAAACGCTAGTACTATGAATAGATCTATTGGGTTTAACATACCCCGTCCGGGTGAGTATTGCTCACTTGAATACATGTAAAACGGACGCATTGTATTGAGAATTAAGATAGTTAGCAAATATACCTTATATGGGCAAAATCTTATATTATCTTGGTTATCGTTCGGTGTCATGAGCTCGATGTAATAATATTATTACCTGACTTGTATGTGTTGCAATGTCACTCTAAGAATGAAAACTTGTGTTCTACTTATTTACTTTATAAACTCTATGGATCACTCAATATTATTGTTGACCTTTTTAGTATGTTTTATCTCAGGTCCTTAAGGTACTTGCTTGCTTGGAGTCACATGAAATTATTTTGAAGACTGGCATATGTATTCCATTTGATGAAATTTTTTATGAAACTTATTATGTATTTGGAGGATTGTTGGGACCTTTATTTTGTTTAACTCTGAACATTTAATATCTATCGAATGGATTAATACTTTTTTCAAAACGTCTCATTTAGAGTCGTTTTCTATATACTTGTACTTTGTGACTATGAAGTAGCACCCCATGTTGTATTCCGCTACGTTCCAAATTTGGGGGTGTTACAGATTGGTACAAGAGCTACAGGTTATAGCGAACTAGGTTGCATTTTATACCTAAACTATAACCGTTATGTGTGCTAAAACTCCTTGTTGCCTTCTGCTACCCATAAGCGTTTTTCTATCCGAGAACTTAGGCACATCTTCGGGTGCATTGCTGATATATATATATATATATATATATATATATATATATATATATATATATATATATATATATGTATATATGTATATGTATATATGTATATGTATATATATGTATATATGTATATGTATGTATATGTATAATATGTGTTATATATATACACATATATATCACTATATACACACATAATAATATACATTATATATTTACATACAATTATATAGTACTATTTTTATATATATAATTTATATATATATATTTTTATACTAGTATTATATATATATATATATATATATATATATATATATATATATATATATATATATATATATAGGGGATCGTTCAATACAAAACCACTTTTTTTACAGAACCACTTTAGACTAATAGGATTTTAGTATTAATAAATGTTTTTTCTTAATTCAAAAGGGTATAATAGTCAAAACACATTTTATTTTTCTTTTTTCATTTTTTAATTAAAAAACGTTTTTAAAACCCTTTAATTTTCGATTTTTTTTTTGATTTTATATTTTTTCAGTATATATGTTTTCAGATTAAAAAAACCGAGTGCATATGTGTTTTTCTTAAATATCGTAAGTTTTATATGTTTTTAGCGTACATTTTTTTTGCTTGAAATGGTAATTGCATATATGTTTGTATTTCTTAAAAGGGTAATTGCACATATGTTTCTAATGTACATTTTTCAATCTTTGAAATTTTGTAACAAAAAACATAAACATATCATGTAACCTTTAAATTTATAACAAATCAACAACATAAATATCAAATACAAATTTTGATATTGAATATAATACAATTCAAAAACAAAAGTATTATCAAATTCATTAGAACATATATGCACGTCTTCCAAAAACATGTGTGCACGCCCTTCAAAAACATATGTGCACACTGCGCCTTTTTGTCAAATTTATTAAAACATATTTGCACGGTGCACTTGTGTCTTTACATCTTTACCTGTAATTACAAACAAGTTATTATTATTTTTATTATGAACACTGGCAAACACATATGCACAATCTAAACACATACTCACAAGTTAAAACATTATGTATACATATTTCTTTGATGTCATATTAACCTTAAAACACATATGCACACTCTTTTCACTAATTTATTCAAGCCACAAAACATATGTGCACATACCACAACTAAGGATACATGAACATAAGACCAAAACTGAAATTGATAAACAACAAAGTATGCTTCAACTGATTCTAATTCACACACACATAGCATGCTTACTTGCTTTACTATCTGTTAAGAAAATTATAATTACAAATATTAAGAATTAAAAATATCTAAAGAGTAGATTTATTGAAATTTCCAGTTAATTAAATTTTCCTACAAATGTTTATTAAAGCTTGTTGCTCAAAACATAAACGTAAAAAAAATCTGTAAATTTTGTTTGTATAAGTGACAGCAAGTAGCTACCAAATTTGATATCAAACATCTAGGAATTGATGTGAGAATTCAGAAGAAGTAAGAAATGATTAGGATATCCGATTAACATAATGAAAAGCAACATTAACAAAAACAAAAAAAAGTGCATAAAAGTTAAAAACCCAAGTAAGTGATAAATATTAGTTAAAGGTAAATGAAATACCGGAATAACCATTGGGAAGGGAAACAGTAGCGCCTTGCAACTCCCTTCCTCGAAAAAAAAGCCTCCTTAACATTGAGTCCATCAACTTCAACCCCTGCTATAAATAAATATATTAGAAATGAATTGAATGAAACAAGAAAATTAAATAAAAATATTACGAACCAGTGAGTTTAGGTTTAAAGTAATGAGAAACAGGTGCAGGTTCGTCGAGCTTAATCACACATGGAACATGATGGATCTTATCTGTAACATCATCGACTATACGCACAAAACAAAACATATACGCACAAAACCACGCTCAACGCCGGTTTATCGGCGGTTGTGGCTGTTGAGTCGGTGGTGGTGGTTTATCTGTGTTTTAGAGAGGGAGGCGACATATATGTTTGTGAGTGATGATGATTATTTCAGATCTGATTTTGGATGACTGTGTCGGTGGTTTTTTTCTTTAATTACATAAATGACACAATCAATTATAACCATTGATTAAATAATCTAAAGGTGTAGAAATGGTTCTGTACAAAAAAATGGTTCTGTATTGAAAATCCCACTATATATATATATATATATATATATATATATATATATATATATATATATATATATATATATGAAGGCATGTCATATATAATTCTACTGGCATCCCATAATGCCATGTCATCAATATAAATTTTTTTCCCTTAAATTAGTTTTATATGTTTTTCCCTTAAATTCGTTTTTTTTATTGTCAAGAACAAGATATTGAACTGATTACCTTTGTGATAATTAACATAACTCATAAAAACACTAGACTAGATGGTTTTTTTTATATCTTGCAACTTAAAATATATAAGCTCGAATTATAGAAACAATTAATTCTAATCTAAATCCCGTATATAATATAAATGATCTTTTTAGATAATATAAGAATTGATTTTCATAAGATATGTATAAAAAATCATTGGACAATTAATATAAAATCTTAAGGATTTATTTTTTTTCTCAATCTAAAACACTATGAATACTATATATATATATATTATATATATATATATATATAATATATATATCTAATGTTTAATATATGTACTATATTTATATGTGTGGGGTTATCAGATTTATATATTTTATATAGATGGGGATCATTGAGGGGGGGAAAAACATCATCTCGGTAAAGAAAATAGGGGTTTAAGAAAACCTTTTTTTTTCTTTAGATTTTTATTTTTTAGGGAGGGGTTTAGGGTTTTTTTTTTATTTTTAGGGGAGAATTTTAGGGTTTTTTAGGGGGGGGGGGGTTTTTTTTTTTTTTTTTTTTTTTTTTTTTAGGGGGGGGTTTTTTTCTTTTTTTTAGGGGGGGTTTAGATTTTTTTAGACTTTATCTGTTTTTTTTTTTTTTTTTTTTTTTAGGGGCGGGGGAAAATAGTAGGGATTTAGGGGGGGGGTTTTGTATTTTTCTTTAGGGGGATAAAACCATATACTAACCGTTGGATCAAGCTTCTTGCCCCTCCTTTTTTTATAAACCAAAGTATAGGGACCTTATTGTATCTTCCTTCATTCTTTAAGGGCCACAAGCAATCAGGGGGTTTTTGTGTTGGGGGTGGGGGTTTTTTGTAAATTCAAACTTTTAATATATAATGCTATTTTTTCATTTTTCTTTCTCTTTTTTTTTATCATTTTACACACAGATCGTTTTTTCTCTTAGATCCATATTATACACATTTTATTATTTTTTTTCAAATCGACAATTCCACGAAAACATAATTATGAAATCAGATTCACAAACTAATCTCATCTCAAAATCATATCGTGTTATCTGATAACACATTGGATTCACAACATCATCCAGAGTAATTTATCAAATTAAGGTATGTAACCCATATATTTTATAGTTTTGTTACTTAAAATTAATTTTAAAGAAAATATATGTGATTGTTGTTGTTTTATTTGTACAAACTTTTGTTCATATTGAATTAAGTTTTTGTTTTTATGAAATTTGGTTCGTTTATTATCATCTTTGTTAATAGATGTACCGATTTTAAGAGTTTATTGACATAATTCATTGTATATAATAGTTATTTTGAAACTAAATTGAGAAAATAATACATTGAAAATATGTTTACAAAGCTGCACATCAAGTGTTTGGTAAAATGTCCAAGTGAGATTTTTATAACTGTGATGCACTAATTTTACATTGTGATGCCCTAGTTTTTGTGAATAGATCTTAGCTACACTGTGATGCCCTAATTAATTTAGGCAAGTGTATTGTAGTTTTGGATTTTTGTTGCATGTGCTACGGCGTTAGGTTACGGTTTTAGCTATTACATACATACAATAGCAATAAGTTACCAACATTTGTATAAATATTGGTAAGTTTTGTTGTACGATGTGCGAGTAGGCACATACCTAAACACATTTGGAAGTCTAAAAAATATAAGCAATCCTGAACACCCTTTTTTGATTCATTATGTTTGTTAATGATTTGAACTACTTGTGTTGAATCGTTGTGGTGCACAAAAGTTGAATATAAGTATATGATTGTTTCGCTTTATAAGGTCCTTGATGCTTTGGAATGGGTTGATCGTGAGATGGAGGTATAATGCTCATTTTTATATGCAATTCTTTTATTTTAGATTCTGATAGTTTTGATCCATTTTTTATGAATGATGTTGATTTGGGTCGTATTTAATCTATGACAATTCAAACGGGTCATATTTTAAAACTTAGCTGAATTGGGTAACGAGTCAAATGGGTTAAAATTCGGAAGTCACCTAAATTGTTTTTAACTGCTTACAACCTTCTTAAAAATTGGATTACTGTTTTAGTTATATAGTTGATCTTATGTAAGAAATAAATTAGTTATCGATAAAATTTATACATGTCCATATGTTCCTTACCGACCCATTCTGTATTTGTACTCAAAGTTATCATTTAACCTGTATCCAGATCACTTGAACTTATCATTTTGAACCCGTATTGAAAGTTCTCGTTGAACATGTAAGCAACTCACCTGAGCTTACCATTTTACCAACTCTATGTGAAATGGGTAAAAACTAACTTCATAAGGAAACGGCTGAACAAGTCTCATTAGTATCTCTAATGCATATGTAATGAACTAATAACCAGTTGTAATCACGTTGAACGCTCTAATTATTTATAAAAAAGTTATACTTTTCTTGACATCTCACTTTTTGAGGTTAACCTTTAGGTATACCCCCTTTGGCTTTGCCCACACCGACTATACAAGCTCCCCCTTAAAACTATGGTATACCCGAGCCAGGATTCTATCAACAATGCATACAAGGTGATACACCTATGCTCAAATGTACACAACAGATGTTGGTGTATAAAAAAGCATGGAGCAGTGGGAACATTTTTTAGCGTTTATTACAAGTGAAACAAAGGTAAGAAGACTAAAAAGGAGGTTCATGAATCGGAAGAAGCTCAAGTTGACCTTTTGAGCAGCATAAAGTTTTCAATCTCATACCAGTTGTAACCTGTTATTGATGTTTTTTTAGTTTTTCAGCAACTGTAACTTGCTCTATAGAGGGGCTTTGCATTATGACTTTGTGATGATACAATTACATGAGTGATTACCTTATTTTCACAAAGCGGTGAAATATGCACAAAACTTTCCATTCATAGATTTGAGTTATGGTTACCTCCAAACATCAAGTGGGTTAAGTAACATACCATATACAGTATGCATCTGTAAACCTGAAAACAAGAACTCGAGTTTTACGTTGAAAATTAACTTAACACCACATAGATATGCAGTCAATTCAGTTAATATTCAAATGTATAACGTATGAGTTTCTGTTTAAGTTGGGCCAATCTGGACAATATATAACCAATTTAAATCCGTGTGCGAATTGCCTATTTTGCCACTACTATGTTACATTTTTCCAATGCTTTAGAAAGGATCTATTCAATTGTGTTGAAATACAGAGCTACAACAGTAATAGCAAAAACATACAGATCTACAAGCATATATCTTAAACATTCCAGCCACAAATAAATATAGTTGAACATAAAGATTGAAATAAACATACAAAGAACTCGTCAGGTTATGAAAGGATTAATCTTATTAGAAACTTAATTTTCATGTACAAGAGAGGCATTGTGCCATACAATCAAAATACAACGTCTTCTAAGATATAGTAAGCTGAACAAAAATGGCACAAATATTTTTATACAATCTAACGACTATTAACTAAAATTTTTGGCAAAATCATGCAAAAAATTCAGAGAATCCTCTCATATTTTTCTGTCTTACAGGAATGCCAATGGCCACGAGGTTCTAAATTTAAAACAAAATGTAATTCTTATGAAACCCTTTTGACATTGCGATCAAAGATATGTCAAAACAAAATCTTTTTTTCTAAACTTGCTAAGTTTTGACTTGCAGCTGCAGAGGATGTTATAGCACCGCATGGAGCTGGACCATCTAGCACTAATGACGAGCTGAAAAATGAGAAAAACAACTCAAAGTTCGAGTTCATCGTCAATTGCTGCAAAAAATGAGGTGATTGAAACCATGTTGGTATATGCTGAATCTGGATACTCAAGCAAATCTGACAACAAGTATAAAGAACCATGGGTGAGATACGGTTCAATTATTAGTTATGTATCATATTAGCAAGATCATAGATGCGTATTAGTGTAAAGTTGCATGTTTATTGTTGTAAATCAAAAAATTACAATTCATACTATCCCATCACTCTTCCTTTGAGATGCCTTTGCTATGTTAAGCCATGTTCGTTTTTAATAGAATTCCTACACTTAAATCCACATAATTAACTAGATTCATTTTCATATATTTGTTTCTTTTTCGCGTTTTGTAGAGGTTCTTGATGCACAAGAGTTTGGGGAGGAAAAGGAATATGCCGAGACTAAAATGAACGCTGCTTCAAAGATTGGACTGTCGGTGGTTCATATTGTTTAACAAAATTCAAGACTTCTTGATTTACAAAATATCACCTACTCAGCTAGTCTACAAAACATCTTCGTAAATAATAACAAACAGATGCCCTAAAAATTCTAATGATGCACTAATAAATTACCTCAAACGGATGCACTAAATTACCTCAAACGGATTCACTAAATTACCTCAATGAACCAAGCCTTTGCTATCTGTAATGATACTATTCAACGAACGGGAGATTAATGGTCTAATGTACAAGGCTTTATGACTACATGCCCTAAAATAAACTTACCTAAACTCCTCTAACAACTTATTATACACTTAAGTTTTACTCATCAAACAAATAAAGTGCTTCAATACTTATCAACTGACATGTTAAACCAAATCATATAAGGTTATGTGACCAACCTGATAAATGAAATTAAGTTTGCAACTAGAAGTTCTGGCTAGTGTCGAAAATTACCTAATGTGACCCGTTACCCGATCAACCTGACTTTGATCATCGTTTACTTTTGCAATTTTCCCTTGATGACGTATTCTTTTGTTTTAAATTATTTATGGACATTGTTTGTTTAATGTGACCCGTTATTGCGAGTAGCCAGACATACCTAGGTACACGTACAGTTTACAAAACATGCCAATTCAACCAAAAAATATCATCCAAAAAAATTGCAACTTCTTTCTCTTTTATTACATATAGATATTTGGATGCCCTACTATGATACAAACGGATGCACTAAGTACCTCAAACAGATGCACTAAATACAAACGGATGCACTAAACACGTAAGGTTCACACCTGAAATGATAATTAAATAAATGATTTTAAAAGTGCGTTTATAACCCATAAAATATAAATCAAGTAGGGTTCACACCTGATGTACATCAGAACCAGTCCTTCAACTGATGGCAGAGTCTTCATATGTTCCAAAACCTTCACCTAGCGCTCTATGACTCGAAGCATACCACCCATATGTATGCAATCCCTATCCTTGAGCGATTTTGAATAGTACTCATATAGTACACATTTGGTTTAAGTTCATTTTGCTTTAACGACATCCAAACGTTTGAGGCTTGAGACAAATAATTCCGGTCACCTGATATATCACAAGAAGCATAAAAATGACGAGTTGATGCCAGCATACGTACATATATTCGATTGGATCAAGGTTGAGTTATAAAAACCATTATTACAATGCTGAATTAAGTTTTCGGAATAAGTTGGTGGGGTGTCGATTCTGTCTTATATAGTTACAAACTAGTCAATCACCTTTGTACCTGATGACGTGAAACATGTAAACTCAAATAAACATGTTAATATAAATAAACATGTAAACTCAAATAAAGCTAGCTGATCAACAGTTGTTATAAATTTTTAGTAGAAAACAGCTCCTAACTCGGTTTATTCTAAAAACTTAATTCAGCATTGTAATAACATGGTTTTGTGATCATAGTTAAGGAATCAAACATAATATTAAAAAACCGTTGATGCATTCGAATATACTAAACAGTTTCATTTCATAACCAAAAGCTTAAAACTCAGCTCACTAACCAGCACTTAATTAACCAAATTTCAACATATCTGATCACAAACATATTAATAACAGTTAAATTCGCATTAAAATGTACAAGCATAAATCGGAAATGATACCTGTTTTAGATCCCTTGATGCATTCGAATGATCGCCAGCTTTACAATCTTCTTCGATTAGAAGATCATATATCTCATCAGTAGCTCTGAGCCTACTCTTAACACCTTTTAGAAACACTTTTGTTGGCATCTGGTGGTTGTTTCTTATAAGTTCCTCCGGTCACCAATAACAATTAGCTAACATTAAAGGGTAAGAACATTTTCAGTCAAAATTAGATTTTTTGAAGCGTAGCATGAATTTGAGGTGCAAAGAGATACCAATAAGAACTAGCCAAACATGACGGATATCATAGTTCAATTTATCCATAGCTGCAAGGATCTCCAAACCTCTATTAGCATACCCTTTCGAACCAAACAAATGAACCAAAAATGAACAAACGCCTTGTGATGATTTCAAGGTTAGTGAAAAGGCACCTTCACTTAGTTCCACTCCTCAATGCGTTCATGCTGCATTTCACAAGTAATTGATTGTGGATGATAATTTATTAAATTTTAGTACTATACCAGGTAACGTTACCTACCAAATGCTTTCACACATAGTACCCAACTCAGAGATAGTAACATTGGGTGGAAGTGGTCGAGTTGGGTAACTGGTCGAACGAACAATGGGTAATCTTTATATAGGACCTATATTATCTAAAAAATAACTAATTGAAAAGGTTTTAGGCATTCCAAAAAAAATAAATCATAATTGGGCGACTTTCTGAAGGAATGCAGGTTTTATATCAAGCCAGTTCCTTTTTGCTAGTTTTTTTTCATATTACCCATTTAGACCACTGATCAATAGTATTTCTGATCAGTTAACATGATTTAGGGAAGTGTTTCGGGTTTTCTTTCAACAAATGTTATCTGCTATAACTATATAGGTTGGCTGTCTTCTCCTATTCTTAAGTGCTTATTTCAATATTTATACAATAAGCAGATGCCACTAATAAAACACTAAAAGATGCCCTAACTTTTTTCCAATTTTTTTACATTAGTTATTGATGCCTTAATCCTTCACTCCCTCTTGTATGAAACCAAGGTTTAGGATTTGAATATTCAGGAATAAAAAAGTCGTCATGTACTTGTTTCAATTCAATAATCACAGTTATTTTTTTTAGTTTAAGGATTTAATATTTATGTTACAAGATCAAGCATCTTTATTGGTTCTAGTCAAATCCATTAGAAATAAGAAAGTAAGCATTACACAATACCATTTGAACATGCTCCTATGGTTATGTGCAGAAGAAACTTCAACGTTAGGTCTTTTCACATATCCTCATGTTTTATATACTTCAAATTGCTGAGTTTTGACGGAAACGTACTGGAAGCATGGGATCAAATTAGGGTCAGGTACTCATGTTACAACCAAAAAAAAAATGTTACTAAATTCAACAAAGATTACCGATAACCACATAATAGTCTTTACCTATTTAAGCTGACCATTTCCAGAGCCTCCACCCCTTTGTCACTACCCATGAACCACCATTCCTATTTTGTAAACAACACACACATCAAAGGTTTACATTTACAGAGAGCGGCATCAAAAGATAAATGGAATCAAAAGAACCACATTCCATTTCAAAATTATCAAACTCAGAGACATCATAGATTACTGAACCTCAAACTTATGGTTTCGAACAAACAAGGATCGTGTCGAATCGTGCAGGTTCAGCTTGAAGCAATTAAAAACTACGTGGTGATTGCTAAAACAACACACCAATTCATTCAAATGTGTTTCAGGTCCACAAACATTCTACCTTTTGATTTCTTTAGCTGTAAAATGATCATGTTAAATATATTAAAAGCTGAGGTACAAGGAACATTCACACCAGACTGCCTTAAACTAAAAAACTCAGACTGCCTTAAAACAGTACATAAATAGATGCATCTAAACACACATGCAGATGCCTTTAAAACCTAACAAAAATTATGTCTTTATCATTGCTTGCGTTACTGATCAGGCGTACATTTCTTACACGCAATCTCCGTTTCGATCATTAAAGCTGTTTTGCGCATTACATATCATCGACTTAAACGACAAATGTTATCGATATTCAAGTACATATTGCTTTAATATTAAACAGCATGCCATTTAACTAAACTAGCACGTGCTTTAAATTTAACCAAACAGTAAATTTAACAAAGAAAAAATATGCCTTCTTATAAAATTTATCATAACAAATTGCATTAAACTTAACACAAATGGGCCTTAACATATCTCAACAAAATGCTTTTTAAACTATACAAATAGATGCCTTTAGACATTTACACAAATTCCTTTAAACTAAACATATAGATGCCTTAAACTATAACAAACAATATGCTTAAAAATCTAACAAACGCAAATGCTTTTTAAATTTTATCACAGATGCCTTAAGGTATTAACACATATGTCCTTAAACTAAAACAAACATACGCCTTAATGTATTCACACAGATGCCTTATAATCTAATCAAGCATATGCCTTAATGTCATTTACACAGATGCCTTAAACTAAACATAATCATATGCTTATCAAATAGCAAATAGATGCCTTACAACATAAACATGCAGGATGCCCTTATACTTAAACAAAAAATTAAATTCCTTAACATTGTGTGCATTACGCATTTGGGCGTACTTTCTCCTTAAAAAAAAAACACATAAACATTTTTCTTGCTCAGATTCTGGGTTTTCAGACTTGTTTCTTATATCGTATGGTCCGGATAATTTTTTGTAAATGAATCAAATTAAGAAAAACAGATGCCTTAAATTAACCAATAAGTATGCACCTTAATTTTTTTAAAGACGTCTTCCCAATTGGGGAATCAAAAGACTCCCACTAGGTTTTCGCAGCTTGGTACATTATGGCCACATACATCAGATAACTTGACTTAGCGCGAGCCTTTATAAGGAAGTTTATGTACCGTTCCGCTAAACGTAGTGTACCAACATACACACACAAGCCATTTCGACACTAAGCACTATGCACGTGACATGTTCAATACTTAAATCGCCAAATTCAAACGCCTTAAACTACCATACAGATTCAAAAAAATTCAATAATATAAATTAAAACAAATCAAAAAAAAAACTCAAAAATCATTAAAACTTAAAGTTTCTTGTGAATGTTCTTATTCTATTAGGACGCCTCTTGTTAATTGTTCGGGGGATTATCTAAGTCGCTGAAAATTAAAATATATTAAATTATATAAATTATAAATCATAAAAAAAACCGATTAAATTTTATATATAATTGCCTTAATTTTACACAAAACGCATGCCTTAATCTAACAAATCACATTGTTCCTTTAATCTAACAAATCAGATGGCCCTTAAACTAGAACACATAACTTATGTCTATTGTTTTTACAATTCATATATGCATTAACAAACACATGACTTAACTTTAAGAAACAAATTCTATTTTTTCAAACATATGTTGTAATCAATATATGTTTTTTTTGTATAATAAACCATATATTCTAATAAGGTTTTTAAAACAACGGGATGCCTTTAATTAAATATAGATGCTTATTTTACACAAATGGATGCTTCAAATTAACAAACACATATGCCATCAATGTAACAAACAGATGCCCTAGTATGACCAATGATGAAACTAAATATGATGGACTATACTAAGCTTACCAATGATGCCATTTAATGTGATCATTGATGCACTTAAACATAAATAAATAGTCTCCCTATTATTTCCTACGATACACTAAGCATACCACTAGATGCCTATTCGGACCCAAAAGATGCACGGAACGTAGAAATTGTTTTCATTATTGTATGTGATGTATTGCATCTTTTCAAACTCACGTTTGTCCATGAGACTTCAAATATACACGTAGATGCAACTTTGTTGTCATATAAGATCCTATCATTCGTACATTGTTTTTCACTACATCGTTACTCTGTTTGCTTTGTTTTATTGTTAACACTTGATTATTGGTTTATTGGTTCGTTTATATCACACATATACACTTTTTCTATTGATAAAATAACCAAAACAAGTAAAAATTAACTTTTAACAAATCATAGTATTAATATAGTGCATCGTAGTTATAAATTATCATTCAAACATTTAATCAAACACGTGGTGTGCATCTTTAATGAACATGTTTTCTAAGCATTTTTTTGTCATATTTGTTCCATATCTGGTAAAAATCATGATTATATGATGATAATCAGTCAATAAAGCTTCAAAAAATACATGATTAATTCTACAATTAGTTAGTTAAGGTGTGTATTACCTGAAAGATGATATTATCTTCATGAAAGGATGGCGCTAACTGTTCTGGAGCATAAGCTACTGGTGTGGAGACCGGAACGATGGCGGTTTGGTAGTGGTCGGATGTGTGATCATTTTGGTCGGCATGGTGGTGATCCGAGCAGTAGTTAGTTTTACGAGTGTGTTTCTGTAAGTGTAATGAGTGGGAATGGTGTATACTAGTTCTCCCCTCCTTTTTTATAAAAGTTTCATTTTCTACCCTAAAGTTCGACATATTAGCAAAATCTGCCATGTAGTTTTGTTTTCTAAGTTTTCTCCTAATATGAGGTTTTCTCTAGAACCCATCCCTGTGAGTGTAAACAAAATAACGAGTCTTATATTTTTTTTACTTGAAGTGAATCAATTTTCATTTACTATTTATTTGATTGGTTAATATGATGTATTATGTTCATTTGAGCATTAAAGAATCTCAATATATTGTTAATATATTTGTCGACAATAATATATGTATTCTATAACGACCATGTTCATAAAAGATTTTTTTTTAGTTTTAAGCCAATAAAATCACCAAGTAGAGTAACTCTCGCATAAATCATCTAGTGCACCAACCCTTTTCCCTTACAAGAACTAAGCTGACTCAAGAGAACATAAAAAATGATCTATTATACTCCGATTTATTCACTTGGTTATTTAGGTCACCTAGTAAAAAAAACTATACTCATGTGCATATTAAACACAAACCAAATTTGCCACCAACCTAGAGGTTGTGAGTTCCAAACTCAGATTCGTACCACTAATCTTACAAAAATCATTCAAAAATGATAACAAATTATCCATCCATTGTCTGGCCAACTCCATAAATACACCTAAGACATTATATTAATGGAAAATGGAAAGAAATTTGCCCTGAAGTTGTTTCAAAGTATTCATTTCATACATTTAAGTCAACTAAAAATTCTGCTCAACACTAGCCTTTGTTTTAATAAGTTTTGCATAAAAACAACATACTACAAGCACATACAAGTACTGGAAAATGATGTATAAAATATGAAAAAGATGAGAAATAGTATGCTTGCAAGTATGATGAAGATTGCATGCTCAAGTAAACTAATCAAACCCAGAACTAACTAATGAACCTAAATAATCAACACCAAGTCCTAACTTATAATCCTTTAACCCAAATCTTCTTGCAAACTCTTAAGAACTTTATGAAAACCTAAAGGTGTTTGTGTTCGAGCCGTGTGTTTTAGAAAGAGAGAAGAGATGTTGTGGGTTGTTGTGTGTGAAATGAAAGATTTGAGGTTTCTTATATAGTGCAACAAGATGGAAATGTGTAAGGGCATCAATGTGTGGTACCATAGTTGTGAGTTTAATCTTGTAAAGGGACAAAATTGGTTATGCATGAGACAGGGAGTGCAAGAGATGTGTAAGAACTAGGTAAAGACATGGATGGGGGTCATGGTTGGCTAGGCTAGCAAACAAGGATGGTGTATAATGGTGTAAGTGTTGGTTAGAAAACAAAAATGGTGGTACCATGGTGGGGTGTTGTGTGGCCGGACGTGGGTATTAAGGGGGGGGTATGGTTTTCAAACTTGCAATATCTTGTGTGCAATGCAAGTATATACTACAAAAGGTAATGGTTTATGTATGCATGGGACATAATGTAAGGTTTATGTGATTTACGTAAAAGTCGTAAAAATAAATGCAAGTGAGATATGAAATGTTCTCGTGATAGGCATAACACACTTGTTACGTGTAGAGTAAACGTAGTCTAAAGTCGGGGTATTATCAAAGTTGTTTCTCGTTGTACGCGGGATAACCTATCCGGTTATGAATTTAAGCAAGTACGTACATGTTCAAAGTAAAACGTTCAAGTTTTAGATAAAAGAAAACCTGAAGTTTTTGAGTTGTCACATGATTTAGGATCAAGTGCAGGGTCTAAAACTTTTCTATTTTTTAACTAAAAGGCCACATCCAATAAGGAATTGTATTTTATGCCTTGCAGCAATGAGTACTTGGGCTCTAATTGTTAATAAGTCATTTAGAATAAGAAAACCCAAAGATGATGTAAGAGCAAGTGCAGATGTTATCAGGAATGGGAAAAGGAAGATGACGTATGAGTAGTTTGTGTGTGGTCAACGTTTGTGGAAAACATTATGTTCATCTTTTGGTTAGTTGATTAAACTTGTATCATTAACTTTGTTATGTATGAGTCTTGTATCTTTAATTTTGTTATGTATGTGTTGCAAAAAAATGCTCTTTATGGGTTATATCCCATCCTTTTGAATCTTTAACTTTGTTCTTATAATTAGAATTTAATAGTTGAAATTAAGTGACTATCTTATCTTTTTGGATTCATGTGTGATTTAAGAAGAGGGTTGTGTGTGGTATGCGAGTATCTGTATGGTTTTAGAGGGTTGGGTGTGGTATTAAACTAGAAAGCTATGATTTGATATTATGGAGTGATTTATTTTTAAATAGTAAAGCTTGATAAAAGGTTGTGTGATTCCTTGAAATCGAAGGTTTTTTTTACTTGTTCTGTTGATAGATGTTAGAGTAAATTTCAAACTACGTCTTTGACAAGCGAAGAGACTGAATTGCCCTTACGTCTTTTGCACGTGAGGGTTGTTAGGAAACATACACTTAATGAAAGGACGAAATATGCAAGAATCAACAACTACATAGACACACAGGGGTGCTTACGTTCCAAAAACCGGATCGGACAGAACAAGATCGAACTGGACCGAAACCGACCTTGGCCGGTCCGGTCCGGTCCAACAAGGCATAATTGCCGGGTTTTTTGTAAGACCGAACCGGATTGATCGGGCCGAAGACCGAAAATAAAGAAAAAGATGAACCGAAATAGTTTCGTTCCGGTTCGGGTTGGGTTCTCGGTCCGCGATCCTTTTTCTCACCTCTATAAACACATGATGTAAAGCAAAAGTAGGAAGTTTGAAATTACGCAAAATTTGGTAAAAAACGTAGTTTATGTAGAAGCATTTGGAAGGTCTAAGAAATTGACTTTTCATAAAAAGGAAAACGAGAAATAGTACTGGTAATAATAATAATGTTTAATAGAGTTGAAAACCAGCCCACAATAAAAAAAAAAGCAAGAAACGTCTTTAATTATTACGCCATATGTTTTGTGTAATCTAGAAATAATATCTTCAACTTTATTACTAGTAATATTCTTGTGTTTGTTTATTAAGTCGACTAATTAAACAAAGGAAATACTTACATAATTAAGCCAGCCCATTTGCATAATAAAAGTACGGTCAAACTTGTTTCGCATCTGATTCAGAAAAAAAAGGGTTACAAGTTTTAGTTTAGAGAAAAGAAAAATGGAGGATAATAACTATTTGGGATGTGAGATGAAAGTGACGAAAGGAGAAGCAGGTTATGTTCTTGAAGATGTTCCTCACTTAACCGACTACATCCACGATCTCCCTGTATGACATCATCTCTTTTGACTTTTTTTTACTTCTTCATTTTTAATCTTCTTACTATTTGTTTTTAGATCTCTTGTTTCATATTATCATCTTCTTCTACTTGTTGTTTAAGATTGCCTCAAAACATTGCTAATAACTATTAGGGCTAATGTATCCTAGTTGTCACGATCTAAGTTGCACGGGGACGGAAACGGGACGGGAACGGGTACCGGGAAACGGCAACATCCTAAAATTCAAGAAACGGGTACGGCGGGGAAACGTTTATGTGTTTTATAATATTTTAGTATATGACAAATTGTCATCCAAAAAAATATTATAAAACATTAAAAAATCCAAATAAATATTACTCACAAATCACAATCATCAATTAAAAACTCTTAAACATGAAATTGTCTTCCTAAAAAACATTTAAGTAAAACTGTAAATGCATTCAACTTTATACAACATTTTGTATGCATTCATCGTAACAGTAGCCAAGGTTATAATATAATTGGTTTGCTTCTGATTGATATGCACATGTCTTAGTCTTTAGTCTTACATCTCTATTTATGCATTCATCATAACAGTAGCTTACATCTCTTTTTAAAGGAAAGCAGAAAAGATCAGAAGATCAAGCCCTATTATCTTCATCATTGATAAATGATAATTCTAGAAAAGATAAACATCAAACAAATGACAATACCATAAACAATAAAAAATTGATGATTGTATTTTACTCACCTGATGATTGTATGTCGACTACAAAATGTGTTTACAAGTTCTGGTGGTCTTTCTGGAGGGTTTAACAAGATGAAGAGCCACGACTTTTGAGTTCTCAAGGGTTTTAACTACGTAGGTTTATTAAAATAAAAGGCTTCTAGTTAATGGGCATAGGAAACGTGAGTTTTTGGGCTGGAAACGTTTCCCCAAACGTTTCCCCTATAAGGATCCGCGTACCACAATTTTAGAAACGTTTCCCCTTTTCTTGGGGACGTTTCCCCGGCGTTTCCCCGCGTTTCTGAAACGTCAGACGGCATCTCGGCGGAGTTTCCGTGCATCCTAGGTCACGATTTCCTTCTATATGTATCCAACAAATTTTTTTGCTATTCTCTGTTGGGGTGCTCACGGTCCGAAAACCGGACCGGACTGACGAAACCCAGGCCGGACCGAAACCGAGTTTGGCCAAAACACCAGACCTCCGGTCCGGTCCAACAACGCATAATTGCCGGATTTTTCGTAAGACCGAACCGGACCGGACCGAGAACCGAAAATAAGGAAAAGGATGGACCGAGGTCCGTTCGGTCCGTTTTGCTCACCCTAATTCTGTGTACTAAACTCGATTTTATAGCATTTTTTTGTGTATTTTATTACCATTTTGCCCCTCATTTTATTAACCCGGGAGGGGCAAAATGGTCATTTAATACACAAAAAAGCTATAAAATCGAGTTTAGTACACAGAAAAGCAAAAAATAATTTCGATACATGTAGAAGGAAATCGTGACATATATGATACATTTAGACGCCATTTGCCTTAAGTATTATTATGTGCATATATAATAAAACATAAAACTGCAAAATACATCCGTGTGGTTTTAACTTTCTCACATAATACATCCATGTCACAAACTATTGGCAGTATACATCTTTTGTTAGGCAAACGTTTGCCACAATACATCCCTGAGGACGAACGATGCAAATATTTTTCCGTTATCTTCTCACGAGGGATGTATTGTGTAACGAAAAAATATTTGCATCGTTCGTCCTCAGGGATGTATTGTGGCAAACGTTTGCCTAACGAATGATGTATACTGCCAATAGTTTCTGACAGGGATGTATTATGTGAGAAAGTGGAAACCACATGGATGTATTTTGCAGTTTACTCATAATAAAATTATAATACTTGCTCTACATGAACAAACACCGCCTATTGAATCAAGTTATTTTTAAATTTTGTTGTAGACGTATCCCAATCCACTGCGATCGAATCCTGCCTACTCCGTTGTCAAGTAAGTTATATTTTCCAACTTACTTAATCCAACACCATACATGTACAATAGTCTGTCTTTGTTTTTGATGTTAATCTCTAACTTTATTATGTCAATCACAGGCAGTACTTTGTTGATGCCGACGATACCGTCCCTGAAAAGGTTGTTGTCCACAAGGAAGGTCCCAGAGGCATTCATTTTCGTCGTGCTGGACCTCGCCAACGGGTATACATATGCTCTTTACACTTTTTTACTCCTTAATGCATAATAATTATGCCTTTTGTATCACATTATTATTTGTGCACCTACGGATCAACTTACTCTGATCAACACATAAATAATCTCATCGGCCGGCTGTCTGTTTCTGCAGGTTTATTTTGCACCAGATGAGGTGCATGCTGCTATCGTAACATGTGGTGGTTTGTGTCCTGGCTTAAACACAGTCATCAGGGAAATCGTGTGTGCTCTTTATCACATGTATGGCGTGACCAAAGTTCTTGGGATAGATGTAAGTCTCTTTCTTTTTTATATCATTAGTACTAGTTCTGATAACAGTCTGTATGAACCCTTCAATTTGACTATAGAATACATTGGAACAAATTGCATCGTGAATTTATATTCGGCGAAAGCAAGTCTTATATCAAGATATGACACTAACATCAGATAACCTTCTTTCTAAGTATATCGTGACAAGTCATTTTTGCATTCTATAATGCAAGTGTTTGCAAAAAACGTTAAGCCAAGTTGCAGCCTTCATGGGCTTTATTGCCTAAGTAGTTCGGTGTAAATATAAGAACGAACATTATTTTATATTATGTAAGCTGTGGTTCATTGTTATCGCTTTGAATATTTGTTGTAAAAACTAAGTAAATAAAAAGATGTAGTTATTAAGTAACTTTTTACATTAATAATGGTACATCTGTTTTTGCGCAGGGAGGATACAGAGGCTTCTACTCCAAAAATACCATCACTTTGACACCAAAGTTCGTGAATGACATCCACAAACGTGGTGGCACAATTATTGGTACTTCTCGAGGGGGCCACGATAAACCAAAGATAGTTGACAGTATTCAGGATCGTGGTATCAATCAGGTTTGTCACCTGTCACATACATAGCACTGCGTTTTTTGTTAGGCCTCATTCGTATATTTTAGGTTCCATATGGCTTTTGGTTGTTTGATTCGACATAGGTTATGGTTAGGGGCAGATAATTATGCTGTCCCAAAACACTATCGTCGAAAAGCTAAAGTCTACACATTTAGGTGAATTTTGGGATTCGACACGCTTCATTTTAAATGTAATCTAGATGTTTAAGGAGGTTTTATGCATGTGAAAGACACTTCAGGCTAATTTTGATCCTTTAAAGATAAAACGTAATCAGAACTGGGTAGAAATTGTCACCTATAATACAGTAATGAACCATTTGTCGGTTTTGTTTGTGTATCAGGTTTATATCATTGGAGGTGATGGAACTCAAAAGGGTGCAGCAGTTATATATCAGGTAATCCAATGCCAACCTTATTACAATCTAAAGAGAAGTTTTTCCATGCTCTGCAAAAGTATGTTACACGCTTTACAATCCCGTATATGTGCAGGAAATAAGAAGACGTGGGCTTAAAGCTGTTGTGGCTGGAATCCCAAAGACAATCGATAATGACATTCCGGTACGTGCTCTGAGTTTTCTATATTAAGGCAGCAATATTTCAATTACACTGGATATTTGGCTCATGCATCAGGATAGTAACTTTTCGTGGTCTGGGAACTGGGGTTATTATCCACATTTAAGAGTTTTTTTGTTTTTGAGAGTTAGGTGGATATGTTGACCCTTTTACATAATATGGATCAATTTGCGCTGTGTTATATCTTTTACAGGAACGGGTCTGATGAGTACATTTTAAAAACTTAGTTGGCCAAACGGGTCAAAATGACACCCTAAGTGTTCAAAACTTCAAATGCTTACAACCTGCTCAATCATTTAAAAAAAATCAGATTATTAAGTTGGTAGTAGTGTTTTTATAATCCTATCAATATATCGACAAAAAAAAGTGTTGATGGTTTAACCAAGCATGGCCCACCCATATTGTCAACCCCCTTCATGGTAAAATGGACGGGTCCGGTGGGTTAGATTACTTAGATAGTAAAGCGAGCGAAGGCTCTTATAAAGCGAAGGCATGGACATGACAACTGCAAACTTTACTCGTGGGTTAAATATATGTGCGCTGGGACTTAACTAGTAGGCATTTTCATGGCACTTGCAATATTTTGCCATAATCTTTAGTTAGACAAATGTGACATCTCATAATACTGTATCATCTGTGGATTTTTCGCATTTCATTTGTTTCACCCTTGGATATCTGTTGCATGTTTATACCAGGTAATTGATAAGTCATTTGGTTTTGATACTGCTGTTGAAGAGGCTCAACGTGCCATTAATGCTGCACACGTGGAGGCTGAAAGTGCTGAGAACGGCATAGGGGTGGTCAAACTGATGGGACGTTACTGTGGTATGCCTCTAACTGATTCTGACTCTGATTCTGCAACTCGCAGTTTTTATTTGAGGGTGAAATTCTTTTAAGTGACCATAATTTGTTGTGTTCAGGGTTCATTGCAATGTATGCAACTTTGGCGAGTCGAGATGTTGATCTGTGTTTGATTCCGGAATCACCTTTTTATCTTGAGGGAGAAGGTGGACTTTTTGAATATGTAGAGAGGCGTCTCAAAGACAATGGACACATGGTTATTGTTGTAGCAGAAGGTGCCGGTCAGGAACTTCTTGCAGTAGAAACCTTGAAAACGTCAACTGCACAAGATGCTTCAGGAAATAAACTACTTCAAGACGTTGGATTGTGGATTTCTGATAAAATCAAGGTATACATCTTAAGTTCTTAACTGTTGTGATTACAGAAATTCTTAATTTTCCGCACCTTTAATATACCGGTTGAGCTCTCTTTTTTTGCAGGGTTATTTTGCTAAACAGCCCTCCATGCCCATTACTCTTAAGTACATTGGTAATTCTCGAAAGCCTTTTTTGGGGCAGATTGACTTGTTATTTACGATGATGCATACAGTCATACACTCAATACACACATATCTGCACAACGTTAGAATAAAAAAATGGCTAAAATGATTGGGCATGACTGTGTTTTACGACAGATCCTACTTACATGATTCGGGCGGTTCCAAGTAATGCATCTGACAATGTATACTGCACTCTCCTTGCTCAAAGTTGTGTTCATGGAGTGATGGCGGGTTACACTGGATTCACGAGTGGGCTTGTCAATGGTAGACAGACTTATATTCCATTCAATGTAAGTTAATATTGATGCTAATTTTTTTCTCTTATTAGTGCTTATCATCTGATTCATAGTTATTAAATCCCGCGTGATTACTTGGATAACATAGATCCAAACACCCTAGAATCTCACGAATAATCTTATGTTCTCATGCAGCGCATCTGCGAGAGGCAGAACAATGTTGTGATAACTGATAGGATGTGGGCAAGGCTTCTGTCATCCACGAATCAACCGAGCTTTTTGCGATCCAAAAGTGGTGATTGTATTCCGAAACAGGAAAGCACCACCACTCAGTTATTGGACGGAGATAATAGAAGAACAGTTGATAACCAAACTCAAGAATGAAGATTCACTACCTTACGCACAAAAATAATAACGCTACAAATTTGGTATTTTGGATGTAGTTGAACATGTTTATGCAAAATTTTTAAAGAGAAGTTTACTTTTTCGGTACAAGATTGGTCATGGATTAGTCTCGTTCCAGGACATTGGCTTTTACTCTAGAAAACTTATAAAAACCAAGGAGTCTTGGTATATTTGGATGTGTAGTAGTGATAGTCCGACTGATATAATGAAAGCTGCTGCAGTCTATGACTGGTGGTAGCAGTTAAATGGCTTTCTTACGCTTACCTATCTTGCGTTCTTGTGCGGATGAGTGACATACAGCTTAGTTTCTAATCTTCTATCAAGAAAGATTGCAAAAAGAATGCAGCTGTTCCAGAACAGGAATAAAAAACGTGTCGTTTTATTCTAAGATGTTGCAAGTTGTAACGGCAGTTCTTTTAATGAAACTAACTTTATACTATTCAGTCGGTGTACATTTATTTGTGTAACTTTGTAGTTATACTTTTTTTTTCTTTTTTCGTCCGTAGTAATTGTTCGGGTAAATATACATCATCATTTCAAAGGAGGCATTTTGGCAACCAGGGGTGTTAATTGGGTTGACCCGGTTGGGTTCGGGTCAATCCGGGTCGGGTCAGGTCGGGATGAGGGTAAAAATTCCATGCTCGAACCTGACCCTATTTGAACTCGGGTTATTCGGGTTCGGGTCAATTTGGGTCGGCCGTCAATCGGGTGGGTAAACCCGAATTTGCGTAAATGACAAAATATAATATTCTTTTTATTACTCTTTTGAATAGAAAATCTATTAAATTTATATTTTTAAAAAAAAAAAATTTTATTTGGGTCATCGGGTTGTCCCGAACCCGAGTTAGCTAAAACATTTCTACCCGATACCCGAATATGTTTTTTGACCGAGCGAACCGACCCGTATAGGATTATTCGGGTTCGGGTCGGTTTTTTTTTTGACACCCATAACTATGCAGCATAATGTTATGGCATATTCTCTTTAAGAGAAACAAAAATGAGCAAACTTAATATACAGGAGTTGATGAAAGATAAAATTATTGTTTACTCACATTACATGAAAAATAAGAAGTCAAGAAGATAATTTAATCGAGTAGGAGAAGATGTTGTTGGTTGGATTGGAAGGTAGCAAATATGAATAATTTTGTTATCCATCACCCCAGACACCCATTTGGAGAACCAAACAGAACCATTTCTTTATACAGCTATCATCATCATCAGCAGAAAGTAGCTGGCAATTGATCAAAGGAGTTGCGCGTATGCAACAAAGGAGTTAGCAGGAGACACAAGGCTCATTGGACGTTCCTTCAAGGTCCTCTCTGGCATACGGCCCTCCGATATCTCAGTCATTTTTCTTGCGCTGCTTGAGCGTTGTGGGATCTGGACCTAACCTTGTCATTCTTCCTTCAGCAACCTTTGTAAGTCACTGCGGCACTGCTGCTCGTGCTGCTGAGGTCATGTCCAGCGTATGCGGTCGTGGTAGTACTAGTACTAGTCTTGAAGCACTTTCTCTGAGGAAAAAAGCGGAGCTTGCTATTGACAATTCTGAGTTCATCGCAGCTGACAGTCTCTTATCTCAGGTACGTTCTTACTAATTCTTCTTTGACTTGTAATTTTATTTACTAAATCTAGTTTTGAATAAATAACTACTTACTATAATAGGCTATTGATCTTAATCCAGTTGGTGGAATTCATTACCTCTATAAATACAGGTACCTTTTGACCTTTACTTGTGGACTGACTTTCTTGAACATAGCTTTTTTTCCGTTATGTCTCGCGAGTAGTGTGATAATTGATTAGCGTCTGTGCGCGCTTGGGAATGATCAACAATGTTGCTGCTCTTGAAGATGCCAATCTAAAGCTACTATTCTGATCCTATTATCGAGGTCAATTTTCAAATTATCATGTTCAATTTGTGATACTGACGCCTTCCCTTTAAAGTTGCGGATTTTCTATTTCTAGCTTTTGAATTTGAATTTTCGGCAGGCGTAGTATGCAAGGCTGATGCTTTATGGCTATGGGAACAGTATGACAATGCGGGGGATTCTTATTCAATGGCCTTACAGTTGGATACTTCTTATCGTCGTTCTCAAAATCATTTAAGGTACCAATAATCTGTTTACACTGCATACTGAAAAAAACTTAATGTCAATATTTCTTTCTAGGCAAAGATTGCAATGCTTAAGGAGAAACTCGCTACTACAAATTGTTGATTCTTGAGTCTGAAGACTTGCGTAAGTTTTCTTACTTTTTATCCTTCAAGATCATATCTTTTTAGCATAATGCTAGTTGGTCATTTCTTAACGGGTGCAAAAGTTTGTTAAAACCACTTATCTGGTGGTTGTTTGCGAAATCTGAGGTACACCCAGATTGCCATCCTTCTATTCATTTTCGCTTATGTACGTGTTACTATTTTGTGAGTCATTACAGCATAAAAAACTACCCGTTGGATGTAAACGGGGTCCATTTAAACGTCTAACGTCTTTGCTTTCTAACCTTTTGGTAATTAGATTGTAACGAAATAATCAGGATGTTGACAAAATCATTGGTGCAGCTAACACATCTGGTGTTGGTAATAAGGTTTACGATTCTGAATTATGCAACTTGGTATACATCATATTTAGTGAGACCACTCGTAATGGTGGTATGTTTGGTGCGTGAAGCACACGACCCCCCTAAAAGTTGGCGCGTGAAGATCCTTAAATGGGTTTGGTTCAGTGTTCTGCACCACTAAACGAAACACCTTCTCTTTCTTCCGTTTGAGAGTGTGTGAGAGAGGTATAATGTGAGACATATTTGTATAAAGTGAGGTACTTTTATGTGTTTGGTTAGGTGGTGACCACTACACCTCTAAAAATGATGGTAATGTGATACGTTAAAAAGCCGATGTAACGTTGATGTGAAAATGATGTTCAGGTGGCCATTAGACCTAGTCTAATACAGAGTAATATTAAAAAAAAGTCCAAAAGATCTACCATCTCCACTCCATTGCATGGTCGATTTGGTTAAGTGCATAAAAACTACATTTCATATCGTATCAAATATTTAGACTTTAATAATAGAACCCTTATTTCATGAAGTTTGAGACTACCGTACACAAACTAAAAACTACATTACGAGTTTCTGACCAATTCATGAAGTTTGAGATTGACGTTACACAAATTCAAACCAGATAAAGTCCTTATCTTCGGAGAGGTTGACATGACCATGCATCTTATGACTGTTCACCCCAATTCAAGTTAAAATTTTACTCCGTAATAAGTTAGTCCTCTCAGTCTTATAAGTTTATATAAAAAATACTTAACAAATGAGTTTTATGTAATAGATACTTAACAATTGGGTTTTATGTCGTAATAAATAGGAGTATTAACGATTTAACCAAATAAATTAGCATGATGTAGTTTTAGTTTAGTCATAGCAATAAGAGTAAACTGCAAAATTCATGCCTGTGGTTTGTAGTTTGTGGCACTAATTATCCCTAGCCGATACTATTGGCACTAATCATCCATGAGTGGCCAAATGTCCAGCAAAAATCATCCTTATTGGGGATGATTTTTGAAAACAGTTTAACAAAAAGTTTTGCAAAAATCATCCCTAACGTTTCACCACTCAGGGATGATTGTATAAACTTAACTCAAAAGTCAAAATACAAAAAGTCAAAGTACACAAAGATTTCTCATGTAATAAACGAGGCATTCAGATCTATGAGGGTGCATCTAATTGATTGCGTAATATTTTTGTAAAATGTTGATGTCTATGAGGGTGCATCTAATTGAAACGGGCCGCGTAATGTTTAGCTAAATAGGAGTTGCCACGCTCTGAATCAAGCTATTAACTAAAGCGAGGCATGCAGACCCATGCGTTGCACACGGGTGTATAATTGTTGATTGCTTAATGGTTCTGTGAAATGCTGATGTCTAAAACTCACGTCTTTTCCACAACCAATATTTCCTCCTAAAACACATATTAATATATAGATAAAGTGATAGATTATGGACCCGATATCAAGTTTGATTTGTTAGTTTCCACAAACATACATATATATATATATATATATTGGTATTATTTTATTTTCCTTAACAATCAACCCGATAGATTCAGCCCGATAACCCACAACTCGATAGACCCGATTGCTTATAGGGTCGGGTTACGGGTAATTTTTTTATTTTTTTAAAACCCGATGGACCGACCCGATAAGCCACAAACCCGACCCGATAACCCGTTTGACACCCCTACATATATATTTTATGAGCATAAACAAATCAAGGAAAGAAGAAAAGGTCCATCTAACCTGTTAATGACATTAATAATGAGATTTGTACTTGCTTGAGCCTAATATATATTGAAAAAACACTTAGGGTCCGTTTGGTTTGTAGATGGGTTTATGATTAGCATTTGGATTTGGATTTAAATTTTAGATTTAGATTTAGTATAGGTTTTGTATTAAATGAAGAGAGAAAAACATAATATATTATATATATTTTATTTTTATTAAAAAAAAAAAAAAAAAATGAATGTAAATTAAAATTTTAAAATAATTTATAATAGTAAAAATGAAAAGGAAAAAAAATATGAATGTTTGATTTTTAAGAAGGGCCCACATAAAAAAAATATAACAAAATGAGGCAAATGGGTAAGGTTTCTCATATGGCTAAAATGTGGTACTTAACCCCATTTGTGGGACCCACATAAACACCGAATGACATGTTACCCATTTACATTTAATGGCCACGTTAAGTTTACTATCTCTAGTTATATAAAAAAATTGGAATAATCTCATATCGCCTCGTACTTTCATCATTAATTTTATATATACTCTAAGTACGAATGTATAATGTATTTAAAACATGTTTGGGTAGATATCAAATTTCCAATTTTTAAAAGAAGGAAGATAAAAATTGCCCAAATCATTTAAAATAGAGTTAACCACATTTTTGGTCCTTGGGGTTTGATGCGTTTTCACGTTTGGTCCAAAAATTCAAAAAGTTTTGGTTTTGGTCTAAAAGGTATACTTTTGTTCCACTTACAGTCCAACTCCGTTAACCTCGTCAGTTTGACTTGTTTGACTGTTAAATAGGAGGTTAATTTTGTCTTTCCGTTATATTATAATAAAAAACTTAAATAGGTCTCACAAACTCATACTCTTTCATTCTATTAAATTAATAAAAATAGAGTAATGCTATTTAGGCTTACAATTTATGCCTAACAACATGTCTAATGTATAAATCAGTTGTACATTTGTATTATGTATTTTCTCTTTCCAAATTCTCACCAATCATTTTTTCAAATCCACCAATCAAAACATTAGGCATGCTAATTAGGCATAAGAATCCCTTTTCATAAAAATAAACCATTTTTCTTTCTATTAAACAAAAAAATACACTTTTTTCCTTTTATTGTATATAATCACTAGCACTTTTTTTAGTTTAAACATATATTTTCTTCATTTTTCATTCACACCCTTCATTTACTTACTAAACCGGCAACCACCACCATCTCCAGAAGACCACCACTACCTTTAGCAGACCACCTCAGTCGCACCTCACCGCCGCCTTCTAACCCCCACCTCTGCTCCTTAATCGCTGGCCAAACACCCTCTACACAATAACCCATCAATAACTATCTTCAACTTAAACCAAGAACCTAAAACTCCCAAATCATACAAACATAAAAAAACCCTAACCCTAGTATTTCAACTCAAATCACAATGTTAACTTTATTATCATCACCTACAATCAAAACCCTAACCCTACAATCAAAATACATCTCTCTAAATACTCACCAACATTTATTATCACTACTTACAATCAAAATACACCACTAGTGGCCTGAGGTGAGGACGACGACGGCTGGATTAACGACGACAATGGTTTTAGGCGATGGCGAACGACGATGCCAGATGGTGTTTAAAGATATATATTTATTTGTGTTTGGATTCTCTTGTTGTTCGAATGAGTTATTAGATTTAGAGTTAAGTACATTTTTGGTCCTTGTGGTTTGGTGCGTTTTTCACTTTTGGTCCAAAATTCAAAAAAGGTTTGGTTTTAGTCCAAAAGACATAGTTTCGTTCCACTTTTAGTCCAAAAATTTTAGTCCAAATTTACGAAATTGGACTAAAAGTTGAACAAAACTATGTTTTTGGACCAAAACCAAACCTTTTTTGAATTTTGGATCAAAAGTGAAAACGAACCAAACCACAAGGACAAAAAATGTACTTAACTCTTAGATTTATTTTTAGATTTAAAACAAGAACATGTTAGATTTCGGTTTCGGGTTGAGTAATTGATTTATGGTTTTTTAATATGTTTGTGTTTCATTGTACATGTGTTGTGCTTAGGGTTTTTGTGTTTGTGTTTCGGGTTCGATGAATTATTAAATTCTGATGTATGTAGCTGTGGGTACTCGGTAGGCGAAGAAAATAATAATAATAATAATAATAATAATAATAATAATAATAATAATAATAATAATAATAATATGAATTTCTAATAAATAATAATAGGGATGAGTTCTAGAGAAAATCATATTTTGCTAGAAAACCTAGAAAACTAAACAAATGCACTGAAAAAAACCAAACGGATGCCTTAATTTTTTCAGGCTATATAAAAGATTTTCAGTGCATCCGTTTAGTATGTTTAGTGCATATGTTTGAGTTTTCTGGGTTTTCCACCGAGATTAGGTTTTCTCACGATCCCATTCCAATAATAATAATAGTAATAATAATAATGATGATGATGATAATAATAATAATTAGTGGCAGACGCTGTTACATTGCTGAAGCGGATCCGAAAGTTCTCCATGGCTCAAGACATCGGGGCACGTGTGGCTATTCATATTTTTAATAGGATTAGTTTCGCTATTGCCAAAGGAGTGTGGGTCCAGATAATATCTCGACTCTCCTCCAATTTGTTGTTATCTTTTTATTCTAATGAAGTGATGTTTCTATTAAACAATAATAATAATAATAATAATAATGGTAATAATAATAGTAATATTATTATTATTATTATTATTATTGTTGTTGTTGTTATAAAAAATGGTAATAATAATAATAATAATAATAATAATAATAATAATAATAATAATAATAATAATAATTATTATTATTATTATTATTACAATAGTAATATTAATAATAAAAATATAAATAATAGTGCTAAAGAAAGGCAGCTTAGTAACTTCACAATATGAGAATGAGGGTATTTCAGTCATTTTATATAATCAAACAAGTCAAACTGACGAAATTAACAGAATTAGACTGAAAGTGGAAAAACAGTATCCCTTTAAACTATAACTAAAACCAAAACTTTTTGAATTTTTAACTCAAAAGTGAAAACCGCATCAAACTACAAAGACCAAAAATATAGTTAACTCTTAAAAATATGTTAACATGTAAAAAAGGAAAAGAAGTACATACTCGTTTTTTATAAAAAAAAGTGTCATGCAATGATTGAATTGAAATTCTTTATCTCTCATTTTTTAATTGGCTAATGATGTACATGCCACATCATTTTGTGGGCTTTTTTTTAAACTCTTTGTGGTTTAGTATTTCTCGTTGTTATTCACCCCTCACTTGTATAAAAGGAGAGAGGGGGGGTATAACTTGATCGACGTTAAGAGTTATTATTAGTGTTTTTTCCAATGTTTTGAAAACCGGGTCTCTAATCGACCCGGTCAAGTCACCGGATCACCGGGTTATCGGTTCAACCAGTTTGACCGCCGGGTCAACCCGGTTTTCAAAAAAAAAAAATAATAATAATAATTGCAATAATACAAAAAATTATATATATAAATTATGAATATACCTTATATTTAGCCTAAAAACGATT
>BQNB010041552.1:0-25069 GCA_026074375.1 Tanacetum coccineum
ATGTAAACATTTAATTGTTTGATGCCCGTTTACATTGAACGATTATTTTTAGCTTACGCGATCTAACTTAACGATTATGATTTAAAAACAAACGCGTACAATACTAAAAAATACATAGTGAATTTATTGACGTCGTAAATGACCCTAAAACACGGGGTGTTATATTTATGGCATAGGAGGCTTGGTCATGTAAACTTTAAAACTATGAACAAACTTGTGAGGGGAAACCTTGTTAGAGGTTTGCCTTCAAAGCTTTTTGAAAATGACCATACATGTGTTACTTGTCAGAAGGGAAAGTAGCACAAAGCCTCTTGTAAGACCAAGCTTGTGAGCTCCATCAGCCAGCCTTTATAAATGTTGCATATGGATTTGTTTGGTCCAACATTTGTAAAGAGTCTAAATAAAAAGATGTATTGCCTTGTTGTCACTAATGACTTTAGTAGGTTTAGTTGGGTTTTCTTTTTGGCCTCTAAGGATGAGACTAGTGGAATCCTTAAAACTTTTATCACAGGCATAGAAAACCAAATAAATCATAAGGTTAAAATTATCAGGTGTGACAATGGAACCGAGTTTAAGAATAGTGAAATGAATCAGTTCTGTGAGATGAAAGGAATCAAGAGAGAATTTAGTGTTGCTAGGACTCCACAACAAAATGGAGTAGCTGAAAGAAAGAATAGAACACTAATAGAGGCAGCTAGGACTATGCTAGCAGATTCACTATTACCTACTACATTTTGGGCTGAAGCAATTAATACTGCTTGCTATGTTCAGAATAGAGTTTTGATAACAAAGCCTCATAACAAGACACCTTATGAACTTTTAATTGGTAGATCACCAAATCTAAACGTCATGAGACCTTTTGGGTGTCCTGTTACTATCTTGAATACCTTAGATCATCTAGGCAAGTTTGAAGGGAAGGATGATGAGGGATTCTTGGTTGGATAATCTGTAAATAGTAAGGCTTTTAGGGTATTTAACACTAGAACCAGGAAAGTTGAAGAGAACCTGCATATTAAATTTCTAGAAAATAAATCTAATGTTGCAGGGAGTGGTCCAATGTGGCTCTTTGATATTGATTCACTGATAAAATCTATGAATTATTAGCTAGTTATTGCAGGAAATCAAACTAATGGTGATGCAGGTATAGAGATAAATGTTAATGCAGGCCAAGTTGGACAGGAGAAAGCATCTGATCATGAATACATACTGCTACCATTAATGCCTTCTAATTCACCACTCTCTTCAAGTACTCAGAGCTCAGATGATAAGGATGTTAAACCATCAGGGGAGGTGGAAAAGAAGGATGCTGAAGATTCAGAGAATAAAGATAGTAAGGTTCCAAGTACAGAGGAGCCAAGAGTTAATCAAGAGAAGGATACAAATATCAACAACACTAACAATATTATATTAATACTGTTAGTCAAACCGTTAATGTTGCTGGCATAGAGGATAATGTTGTTGATGAAAATATAGTCTATGGATGTGTTGATGATCCAAATATGCCTAATTTGGAAGAAATTGTCTATTCAGATGATGATGAAGATAATGATGCAAAGGCTTACATGAACAATTTAAATATATTTATGCCTGTCAGTCCTATTCTAACTACCAGACTTCACAAGGATCATCCCCTTGAAGACATCATTAGAGATATACATTCATCACCTCAAACTAGAAGAATGACAAAGAGTGTGACTGAACATGGTATGTTTAGTTCAGTGCAACAGAGAATCAACCATAAAGACTTTCAGAATTGTTTATTTGCTTGTTTTCTATCACAAGTAGAACCCAAGAAGGTGATTCAAGCTTTGACAGATCCAAGCTGGATAAAAGCAATACAGGATGAGCTTCTACAGTTTAAATTGCAAAAGGTTTGGATTGGTTGATTTTCAATAGGCAGAGGCATTGGGACAAATTAGAGTTCTACAGAACAAGAAAGGTGAGAGAGGTATTGTTGTTAGAAACAAAGCAAGGCTGGTTGCACAGGGTTACACTTTCAGAAGAGGGAATAGAATATGATGCGGTTTTTGATCTAGTTGCTAGGATTGAAGCAATTAGGATGTTCTTAGCCTATGCCTCATTCATAAACTTTGTTGTTTACCATATGGATGTGAAGAGTGCATTTTTGTATGGCAAGATTGAAGAGGAAATTTATATCTATCAACCTCCAGGGTTTGAAGATCCAAAGTTCCCTGATAGAGTTTATAAGATAGAAAATGCATTATATGGCCTACATCAAGCTCCTAAAGTTGGTATGAGACTTATCTTACTATTTATTAGACAATGGATTTTGAGAGGTCAAATAGTATAAAAACTTTTGTTTCCATTAAAAAGGTCAAACGTTGTATATATTTTCTACATAGTCAAGTATATGTTGATGATATCATTTTTTGATCTACTAAGGAAGGAGTTATGCACTGAGTTTAAGAAATTAATGCAAAGAAGTTCTTAGATGAGTTCTTTGGTTGAGATAAGACCCCACTTTTCTTCTTAGGATTGTAGGTGATGCAAAAGGAAGATGGGATTTTTATTAGCCAAGACAAGTATGTGGATGATGAAATTTTGAAAGAAGTTTGGTTTTTTCAATTTTGAAGACAGCAAGTTACACCCTATGGGACTTTCAAAAGCCTTTGATGATGGATGAAAATGTTGAAATGTTGTTGTTACTCTATATAGATCAAGATTGGCTCATTGATGTATTTAACATTCTTCAGGCCTGTATATGTTTGTTGGTATGTGCATGATGCAAGATTTCAGATCACACCCCTAAAGTTTTTCACTCTTCATGCTATGAAAAGACATTTTAGATAATTGAAAGGTCAACCTATATTGGGGCCTTTTGGTATCCTAAGGACGTTCACCATTTGACTTTAGAACGTTATACTATAGTGACTATGCTGTTTGCAAAGTTTAGACAGGAAATCTACAACTGGAGGTTGTCAATTTCTTAGGAGTAGATTGATTTCATGGCAATGCAAAAAGTAAACTGTAGTGACAAATTCTACAACTAAAGCAGAATATGTAGATGCATCAAATTGTTGTGGACAAGTGTTATTGATCCAAAATCAATTGCTTGATTATGGATACAACTTTATGAACACTAGGATTTTCATTAACAATGAGAGTACTATCTGCATTGTGAAGAATCTAGTTTTTCACTCAAAGACAAAGCATATTGAGATTAGGCATCACTTTATCAGAGATTAAGATTCAACATATCATATTTGCCATGAGATTTACTCACAAAATCATTTGATGTTGGCAAATTTCAATATCTGATTGCAAGTATTAGAATGCTTAACCTTTAAAGTATTGGTTGAGGGGAGGTTAATTGTGTCAATTTATAGCAGATTATTCACAAAGGATGGTTGAAATGGAATGCAACAACTGTTGAGGATGGAATTGAGGTTAAAACTGGTAACTCAAAAGTTAATGCTGTTGGGCATTACTTAGTACTGCTGAGCATTACTTAGTACTGCTGGGCAAAAGTTAGTACTGCTAAGTAAAAGTTAGTACTGCCAGGCTACTTACTAATGCTAGGTTTTACGTTGGTGTTAACACTGCTCTGAGGGTATCGTAGTTCTAGTCTATAAAACAGTACTTCGCATATAGGTTCCTTTATTACCTATTTAAGCACATACAATCACACCATATTCATTATTAATATTTCTAATACTCTATCAACTACAAACCCAAACTCAATTTCATCACCGATTTCAACAATTATCATCATTTGCAGGCCTCTAAATCTTAATGTTGCTGATTACATAACATGGTTGAATTACTTAGTAAAATCTGCTCCCGAGAATGCTGATTTTGATGAGATTGTGGACTTTATAAATGCTAACCCAATACGATATGCTTTAATTATAAGACTCGAAGCTATCTACGGAGTGTCACTCATCATATTGTGCAGTTGTTGTCTATTGTAAAGTACAAAATAGTCAATAATGAAAACAAATACGTGCCCACAGTTGTGGCAAGAACTATTAGTAATAACAGAATCATCTGTGAGGAGAGATCTTCACTTTAATGATGAGGATGGTATTGCTTGTCTAACAAGTACTGAAATTTTTGAAAACCTTCAATTGATGAGGTATGAAAAGCTTTCTGATAAACTTACTTTTTATAAATCTAATTTTTCCCCTTAATGGAAGTATCTTATACATACCATCTTACAATGTTTAAGTTCTTAATCAATTGTTTGGAATGAATTTGGTACCAATATTGCATCTGCAGTTATATGTTTGGCTAAGAATCAAAATTTTAATTTTTCTAAATTGATTTTTAATGGTATTTTGAGAAACTTGGATCCAAATTCTAAAAAGTTTTTAATGTATACAAGGTTTTTAAGACTGTTTTTGAACAATCAAATTGAAAAAAATTTACAGCAGTTTTTTAATGATGAATATGATACACCTTCTCATACTAAAAAGGTTTTTGCAAACATAAAAAGGCAAGGAAAAGATTTTTCAGGGACAATTACACCATTGTTTCCATCTATGCTGACATCACAAGCAGTGGAGGGAGAATGTTATCCCACTAGTTTAATCCATTACACAACTATAATCTATACCAAGATGCTAGAAAATAAGATGGAATCTTAGAGAGAGAAAGTAGAGAGAGGATATACAACTAGAATTAATGGGAAAGTTACAAGTGGAAGTGAAAATGTATCAACACCCCCCCCCCCATTCACAAGTGTGGTGAAGGGTATTTATACTTTTTGGTTAAGATGAGGCGTATGGGCTTTCTAAATGGCTGTGGGCTTGGTTTAACTTTGGGCTTTGTGGCCCGAAACACGGAACAATTAGTAGATTACAATCCATCATGCCCGTTGACCGAACTAGCTATTACATACAAGACCTAGTCTTGACTTTTTCAAAGGACCGATAACATTCTTGTTTGTCATTAATATAATTAAAGGCTACAATCTCCCCAATGTTGAGGTCTCTTTCTTCAACCTCCTCTGTACCATCAATGACATTGAAGATATGACGTTTGACGTTTATGCTTTGCCTTGTTATGGTCTTGTCTTGTTTGTAATGGCTTTGTTCATCCATGCTTTGTGATCTTGATTTTGAGTTCTTGAGATCGTTATCTTGCATCATCTCCTTGACTTGAATCATCTGATTTGACTTTTTGATCAACTTGTGCTCTTGACCAACATGCTCATACTTGTTACATTCTTGTTTGACATATGATTATAAGTCTAACAATCTCCCCAATTGATGATTCTTTATTTAACTTTGAGGCTCTTTGATGGTGGGGAAGATTAGAATCAACTATCTTGATGTTGAACGATTGACTTTGAAAGCTTGAGTATGAGCATGTGGTTTATGAATCCGACTTCGCTGGAATAAGGCTGCAACACCTCGTCTCTATCCTAAAATAAAATAGTTCGCATTAAAGATGAATTTGGCTTTGTTATTCATCTTGAGTTCGGTATGCAATTACCTCCGGTTTTTCTTTTATAGTATAAAAATACTTTACTGGTGATCAGGTAGATTCAAGAATCTCTTTGACATGTTTCCAGTCAATGCGTAGGATTCTTCTAACACAGATGTATTAGATTCACCATGCTTACTCGTTTCTCATTACGGGAAACGTTCAACAGCAGAAATACAGGTAGATTGAATCAGATGGTTACCTATCTTCTAGATTTAGTCGTCAATTCATTTACTGAGACCAACATTGATATCAGTTATCACCAATGCCTCGATTCATATAGAATCTTACAAGTCACCTACCAAGAGCTTGTTTGATATTGGCTCAAGCAGGATTTCCATCTTCACTGTGAATACTTAAGTATCACTCGGATGTTCTAGCAAGATCTCAAGGATAATGCGTAGGACTCTTTGTTACAACTTGTGAACTTTAAGGTGTTCAACAAGTGTATTTTGACATTGTGTCCTAATGAGATTTATATTGATCTCTTCTTGGCTTCTAGACTGATTTGTGGCCACTTTTGGTTTTAGTACGGAGGCTGGAGCAGACTGCAACCTATTCAATACAACAATCTCAGAGTGAGATGTCAATAGATAACGTGTGATCGCCGTGCACAAATGGGACTGTTTCTTTTGAGAGAAAGAAACTCCGAATGGGCCTGGAAGGGTAGTGCATTGCATCCTCTGGGTCCATGTGTCGGTCTTCAATATCAAACAATCATCTTTGTGGATTTTGATGATTATGTATTGACCGGTTTTCTGGCTAGGTGTAAGGAGGCTTCTTTCTTTTCACCCCTTTTATCCATCATTTCTTTTTTGTTCTTCAACCCTTCGATGCTTAACTAAAGTCGTCATATAACACTTGTTGTTGATTGTTCCAGTCGTTAGCTCAATCCTTAGTCAGCATTTCTCCCTTATACAATTCTTCTCCAATCATACCTAAGGATTGTTATTTTCTTATATGGAGTGTCCCTTGGGTAGATCCATCCGGTTTCGTTGGACTTATACCTACCTAACCACCTTTATGACTTCAGAATCGTCGTGAATTTAATAGGTTGTTGGTATAAAAGATCAGACATAAACCATTTTCTGTCTTTGTTATTTTTAAATACTCCCGCCTACACTAAAAAAAAAATTTATATACATGTGCTCGAGATTCGAAATTGTTTAGCAATAAAGGAAAGAGTTGCACTTTAGAGTCTTAAGATTCACATTCGGTCTATACACATATTTTAATCACATTTTCTCCCCTTATTTTAAATAATAAAACACTTAGTATTTGAAATACCAATTGATTAAAATTTTGACATGAAAAATTCCATGGGGAGAAAAATTATACCACGATATAGCATGAATTCAGATTTTGATAGCTCCCCTTCAACAGTATATGTGGGATACCAATATTTATTAAAACTTGACATTAGAATGAAAAATTGATATGACACCACAAAATGTTAAAGACGGAGTGAGATGCCTTAGTGCAACAATGTATATTATAAGTATGACATTATAAGTTTCCATATTTTAATTTTACAAAATGTGTTTGGATATATTAAATTGACATTTATGAGATGTATCCAACATATTAAAATGCTCTGTTTTAAAAAGCCCCCCCTCAGAAATTGATTCACATAAAATGACATTCTACGCTACTACAGATTCTTGAAAATTATTCGTTTTGGAAGGGCGTGTTGAAACAAACAATTTTAACAAACTCTAATTTTTTATGGAAATATACTCAAATTATATGTAGGACAATTTTGACATTGAAAGTTCTTTTTGAAAAATTATGTTCAACGATTTTAAAACCATGATAGAAGACTTGTCTTCTATTTTATAGTAAGCGCACTGAAGCGTACACTTCCCTATTACATTCGAGACCGAGTTATGCACTGAAATGTACATAAGTCATGAGTAAAAAATTTTTAGAAATGACAGTTTTGAGCGTTTGAAAAACTCTCGCTCGAACTTCATTTACATTAGCCGTGTCGATGTTAAATCAACAATTTCTTAGGTACTGTAAATGTTATCGATTCCAAGAGAATGTCTGAGAAGATTCTTTTTTGGTATTTTTGAAAACTTTCATGATTTTAATATTTTGTTTTTCTAGATTTTATATTTTTCTATTTTCTTTTTTTCAAAATTTTTTTATAAATCAAAATAAAAAGAGAATAAAAATATTTACAAATCGAAGTTTCCATTAGCAGTGACAGTTATGGCTAGAGTTGAAGTGGATGAAGTTGAATCAGGTTGTTGTTGACGTTTATTTGATGCATCAGTAGTAGTGACAGCGGAAAGACTTTTAAAACAACTTGATTTTCTCCATTGAAATATTTGTTCGGAACAAAGGATATCCGAATTACATCAGCTCATTTGACGTTGTTACTGTCTCAGTTGGTTGTGAACTTTGTTGCATTTGGCTGCATAGGCCTTGAACCGTTTTGTATTCTCAAACGTCATTGACACTAAGGGGCGAGGCTTCGAGCTTGATTGTTGTGATCAACAATTATTTTTCTGGTATCCATCATTTGTGAATCCACTTAGACAATGGTTTCTGAGATATTCATTCCCTTTTCAGCAACCATATCTGAGATTTTCCTTGTTGATATTACATAATGGTACCTGCACTTAAATCAGACTTTGTTCCTTCCTGACACATTGATTGTTTAGATGTACCTTCACTTACATCCAGAGTTTGTTTGGATTCATGAATATGAGGGATAATTACATTTGAAACCATGTGGGTTCACTGTCATCCTGCTTGTGTAAGGAGACGAATAATTTCCTGTAGGAATCACTAAGACCAACAGATTTGAAATTTCTCTACCTGCGGGGTTTCCACCTAAGATCAGATTAGGAGATGTATTCTCAGGACCTGCAGAAGTCATATTAGGAGTAAACACCTATGTCTATAAAGATCTGTATACTGGTTTCTGAGTATGGACTCGTTTGATCTACGGGTTTGTTACTGTTGTGGTTCTTATTGGATTGAATCTTAGCAAGTGAACTTTATTTTCAGGAGTTTTGTTATACAAGCATCATGTTTTGATTAAAAGATTACCTATGACATGTAGTAATAAACCAAAGTTTTTAGAATCTGAAAAGAACTAGAACTCTTAGAGTAATCTGCTTTGGCAACGCCGTTATCGCTACGCGGACTACTCTTGATTCACTGCAAACTACTAGATGTTTGATTGATGCTCCTAGGGTTTGGTTTTCCTATCATCAGTAGTGGTTATTGATGCTCGCAGAAGTAGGCACATAGTTGTTGAGTTCCTATCTCTTTCTTGTTCTTTTTCTAAGTACATCTGATAGTGATTATGAACCATGTCATTTGAAACTAAATTTGGATGTTCTTAGAACTATTCCTAGATGAGCTAGATGTAATCTTGTTGATTAGGGTTTGACAAAGGTGGTTCTGTTTTTCTTAGGCAAATAATGTTGAGTGACTGGTTTGACAAATTCTTATTCACATCAACTTGGGAGGCAAACCGTTGTTTTGACATTTAAGCCCTTTCAGATTTAAACGCATTTGGTTGTCTAACAATTGATTGGTTTCTTAGTGATGGTAACACGGTTTCCCCAAGACTCGATGGTTTTATCAAACTTAGTATCTACAACTATTTCCTTTTTAACTTCCTTAATTCATTTTTTAAGGAAAGCATTGCCAAAAACCTTTTCTTGAATCTGAGCTTTAATTCAACATTATTAGGCAAGCAAAGATGTTGTCTGTTTATGTAGTCTTAGATCTCATGATTTTAATAGAATCATACAAATCTTTGTAAGCTGTTTTCCACAAGTCTCATTTCCTTACAGTTAATGTAGCCACACTTGTTTAATTCGATTGTCATTGTTTCAAGTACTATCAATTTCCTTTTCAATCTTGGCGTTCTTATTGTGTCGTTCAAAAATTTGGGACCATGGTGCCTGATTTTAAGGATTGATTTTGATATTTAAGTATCGAGAGGCAAGGCAATGTGCTTCATTCTTGAACTAATCTTTTTGAAATTTGGGCACTGTTCTCTTTTGAGCAATTATTTTCGATCGTGTTTGTTTTGAGTATTCAGTTGTCCTGGTTATTAGCGTGATGAATCAAGCATAGGACCTTTTAAACTTGACATGTTTTTCAAGTGATACTGGTCAACCTACCTATCATCAATGATTTCAGGTTTGCTCAGTATGTTGATTTTCTATAGCAATCGATATTGCATTCAGCAGTGGATTACTACTCAGCCATTGGCTCTTCGTCATAAATGGGTCTGATATCTGCATCATCAGCATCTGTATCATTCCCTGACCTGCTGCTATCATCTTGCACTATTGAGTCTGTCCTAATGCTTTCTGTGTCACCAAATCAGCATCTAATGCTTTACCCGTATCAATCTTACTCTCTTGCGTCTGCATCTGCCTTTTATTCACCCTTCTATCATACTGTCTTTGATGACGTATTCTTTTAGCAACGGACTTCTTAACATTACCCAGGTGTTGGAGTAGTGTATCTCTGAAGTGTTGAACCTCGAGTCTAGTGTATTCAACAAAGTACGTGTTTGTCATTTGACTGTCATAATCCAATGTAAACTTTGAATCGATGAACGTCTGGAACTGGTTGTTTACACCCAAAAAGGCTAGCACATGGAATCCATTTCTGAATTTCATCTTTGTCAAGTTGATTTTTGTAGTTGATCTACGTTGAGGTAGCATAGTAATTGTGAATGTATCAATCTTTGACCCAGAGTGATTTGGAATGTGCGTTTGAATCATATTCCGATGCGAAGTGCCTTTTAAGGACATCTTTTGAATAGAACTGAAGTGTGAAATGAAGAGATCGAAAAATATGCACATGCATCTTTCTTAGCTTTTGACATCTTGTATTTGATTGATGCAATCTTTTGTTCGAAACACGAGATTAAGGTATCTTTCTTTTCCATTTATCATGATTTATAAAGTGTAATAGATTTGTTGATCTTAGTGGATGTGAGGTGATTGAAAATTGTGGTTTGTAGTAAGCAATTCACGTTCACGGGATTATACAGTCTATGATTTAAAACCGTATATATGAATTAACTGGGATTTTAGAAGAAATCAATAGAAACCGTGAATATGATTTGATTTGGAAATCAGCGTGCCAATGATTTATTATATAAAAATAGATAATTTTTTGGCGTTTGGGTGTACAGCAGATTTTGTTTTAATAGGCTCACCAAGTGAAATCGGGCCTAAAAAATTACAGATGGGACGTGAGCTCAGAACAAAAACAAGTCTAACACAAATTCCAAAAACTGATAATGTCATTAACTCATAGTAAACGAGAGGATTTGGGGCTTCGAACATCTTGTAACTAGCTAAAGTGTGGTTACAGTGGTCATCCGTCTCGTTTTTCTCTTCAATATGAGAGGTCACGGGCCTTGAATACGGATTTTACGGATCAAACAGTTATGGCTGTTTTACTGAAAAAACCTTTCTTCACACAAAGACAAAACGCAAGTGCTATCTTTACCAAAACGCATTTAGTTAGTGACACCAAAACGCAGTTTAGTGAACAGTGACACCAAAACGCAGTGACACCAAAAACGCAGTACACCAAAGCTAGTGGTTTCGAGTTTGGTTCAAAACGCAATGAATTTTAAGCAAAACGCAACGACTCTTTATCTAAAAAACAGTGACCTTTTGAATCAAAAACGCAAATAACTTTATCAAAAATGCATGTGGTGAGATCTGCGTCAAAGTAACGATCTTTATCAAAACGCAGTGACTTTTGAATCAAAACGCACCTTTCTTGTCAAGACATCACAGTTGGTGATTCTTGATTCTGTTGTTCTTCTCAGTATTTTGTCACAGTATCTATCATACTGTAACTTGTCATTGTAGTACTTGTTCACCACCTCTGGACCAAGAAGATCAACCAGTTATTCTTTTCTTACCTCAGTTTCACGTTTAGCTGCTTCAGCTTTGGCCTCTTCCTCTATCTTCTTTTGTTGATTGATTTTTTCTTCAGGTAGATGAATATGCTTTCCATCTTCAGTGACAAAAATTAAACTTCTTTGTTTTCTTTATTCTAAAGGATTCAACCATAGACCTAGTTACGTGAGTTTCATCATTATTAGAATCACTATCACTACTCTCTTTCTCAGCCTCCTCTAAAGACAAGGCCTTTTTGCCCTTGTCTTTCTTGATATGCTCCCCCTCAGGTTGAGAGGAGCTTTTTGGTGTACTTTGGTTAAAGGAATATTGCATTTGAGTTGTGGTGGTTGTGATGATTAGAGGAATGATTCGTGTTGTAGGTGGTGGTGTTGATTTTGATTGTTATTTGGTTAGGTTTGCATTCTTTGCAGATTTTCTTTGGAATAACTAAGAGATGCTGGCTTGATTTATGTTCTTCTCCCCCTCAGCAACTTGAGTGCCAATTTGGCCAGCTGAAGGAACACTATCATCTTCAGTTTTATTTGATGTAATTACTTGAGCAAACCGATTCAAGGCATTAGTTACTTTGTTGAGTAGACTTGGAAGAGCATCTAAGGTTTTGAGTTTAGCCTAGACCATTTCAAATTATGTTGGTACAAAAAGAAATTATGCTGGAAGTTCCCACTGAAGTGTCTTCAGTTTAGCTACTTAGGATGTAAGACTTGTGACAGTGTTAGTAAAGTCTTCCAGCTTGGCGGGAATTTCTTTTAATTCTCCTAGCAGCTTAATTTCCAATTCATGAAATTGTTTCTTTAGGCCTTTTACTTCTTTAGTTAGTTCATTAAACTTGGAGGGGAGTTCCTTCAGCTCAGTTGGTAGTGAGCTGCTAAAGTCATGAACAAATAAAATCATTGAGAATTTAGTTTTTAAAGACTTTACCAGAAGCTCATTACGCTATCCTATGTTGGGAAAGGAGGGTTGAGCTCTAAGGAGAGCAACTTCAGCTTCAACTTTGTTCTTCTCCAGTTCCAGCTTATGCTTTTGAGACTGAAGAATGAGGACCTGGTTGGTAAGCTCTTGAATTTAAGAAGACTTGGGAGATGAGGATTTAGGAATTAAAGCCTCTTCAGTTTCATCATTTGTAGTAGTATGAACTTCATCTTTGTCTGCCTCCTCATCTTTATCACTATCATCAACAACAATGATAGGATCATCTTCAGGTGAGTCTAGGTCTTTGAAGCTTGGTTGAACATGTGACACCAGCTTTACTAGATCTTCTAGCTTGATTGTTTTGGAGGCTTCTTCTTCCTCAACTTGTCTAGCAATGGAGCTAGCCCCTTTTCCTATTATGGGTTGAGTGAGGACAGTTTCTAACCCTTCACTAATAGATTTGGTTTGGTCTGCAAGAACACGTGGGTCAGTACTTGTAGATATATGATCAAATGAAGTGTTTTTGGTTCCTTTATCCATACCCTATTGTTGAGGTATGTAGTCATTAGGAGCAGATAATACAAGATCAGCTTCAGCTGTGGAATCTGCTGAAGCATCATATCCTGATGCAGACTCAGAGTGAATAATAAAAGATGATGAAAAAATAGGCTCATTTAAATTAAATGCTAACATGCCACTAATGAGCCGAGGGTTGGCTCTTTCTTCACTAGTGACCCCTAAAGAGGTTGGGCCACCAGTTGCTTGCTGGTCCTCTTTATGCATTTCAGCAACAACTGGTGTAGAAGCTAAAGTCTGGCTTGGGTTGGAGTCCATGGCTGAGCTGGACTCTTTCTTTCTTTTTAAATGGCCAGTTTTGGAGCCAATGGGTGTTTTGGAGGACCCACCTTTTGTTGCCTCACAGCTAGACACAGATCGTTGTTTTAAAAAAGTTGAATGCTTCTTGTGTCCAGGTTGAGCTCCAGGCTTTGTGCCTTAGGGAACCCTCTCAGCATTTAAAGAGAGTTTGGGAGCTTTAAATACCACTGGCTTAGCTGCTGAGTAGATAGCCAACATGTGGTCAGTGAAGGAAGGTTCTTTATGTTGGTTGGAGTGTAAGGGACAACTTTATCCATGTGCTTCTTGTTTAGTTTGATGATGATGTCTTCCCAGAAGATACTAGCATAGTTAATGTTGACCCCATTTGCTAGATAATACAATATAATGGCATCTTTGTTGGAAATTTGATCAAAACTTCTAGTTTTACCCCCTAAACACTAGATAATCTATGCCATTAATAATCTCTACCTAGGAGGAAGAAGACTCTTTTCGAGAGTTCCTTTAGCAAGAACTTTCTCCACATACCTAATTGTTTCAAACCATGGCCTAACTATGTCAATAGATGGTGGTGTAACATATTCACTAGAGTGAGGAAGGTAATGTGCACCAATGGCATTTCTAAAAGTGTTTACCCGTACTTTCCCATAAATACCACCAGTAAGGATTGAGAAGGAAACTTTAGAGTGTTTACGAGCTTTAGATGAGTACCAAAACTTGGCTAGGTATTCCTTAAACATGTTAGGAGATCTAGTAAATGGTTATCTAAGACAACACTTAGAAATAAATTCTAAGACACATTTTAAGGTTTCTTTGTTTGAGTTTTCTAGGTAAAGAAGGGCAACCTCATTGTTGGTGTTGAAGAAGATATCTTCAAGATTAAATCCAACTTGTTTTGATAGTGCGAAGGGAATGGGGCTTGCTGGTCTCTCTGTTTGATCTTGTTGTTGGATTTGTGATGATTCTGCCATTTGATTATTAGGGTTTTGAGGGTTTGATTTGTTTTGGGGTTTTGTGTGTGTGTTCTTGATGAAATAATTTATTTCTTGTAAGAAGTGAGTTATGAAAGGTGGAATGGGTTTATGTGATTTGTTACTTTTCACTTTTACTCTTGAGGAATTGATAACTGCCAATTGGAAGTTATGTATTTGTGGGAAGTTTTAGGGTTTGTTTTTAACATGTGTGTTAAACTTTGTATTTAATGAAAGTCATAACAACATGCTTCTAACACCTAGAATAGTGTACAACCGTTTATGCACTGTTAAAGTAGGTGAGAGAAAAGGTGAGGTCATTCGAACGTTTGAAATTCATCTTTTAATAATCTTTTTTTTAAATTAGTTAACTTCTTTTGGAAGAGGTTACATAATAAAATTATTAATTTTTGAAAATCATTTTTTTAAATTGACTTTGTGATTGATGTAAGGAGCTGAACTAGGTTCAGGTTTGGTGTTTAGTTATGCTGAACATATATTGGTGATTTTATCAACATACATGCTCTAGCTAAGGTGACAAAACTACACATACTCATGCAAATCCATGAATGACACATACGTGATTGCTCAATTACTTCACTCGAGAATGCTGAACAGTTAGATAAAAAAATTGAAACTGAACTGAAGAAAGTAAATCAGTTTTGTTTAGTTCTTGATGTGCCCAATATCAAAGCTCCAGTAAAGGCGACAAAACCATGCATGCTCATGCAAATCCATGAATGAGACATGTGTGATTGCTCAGTTACTTAACTTAAGAAAGTTAAAGGTTGCATATAGAAACTGAATTGACATTTTGACATATGAAAGATTTTTCAGTTTTGAATTAAATCGCTGAACCCTCAGTTTTCTTTAGTTGGTACTGAAGGTTCAGGTTTTGTATCGATGTTCAGCATACTTAGTTCAATGATTAATCTTTTGAAAGTTGGTTCATCCAGAGGGCTGGTGAAAGTATCCGCAGGTTCAGCAGAAAACATATTGCAGGCTTTTAGCACTTTAGCACCAAATTTGCTTTTCAGCAACTGACAAACACTTGAAGTGCATTTTTTGTCCATGTTTCATTCAGTATAGTCAGAGTCTGAGCATCCTTTTTGGTCAAAACCTGAATATTTAGGATACCAAGACTGATGAGGTGTCATTTTATACACTTTTTCGGGGCATTTAACCCCCTAAATTGTGCATTTATGCCCAAAATAGGTACCCAATCATTATTTTTTAGGTATTTAGCATTTGGAAGGCATTTAGAGGAAATACATGCGACTTGGGCTTATTTGGAGAAGAAACAAACAAGTCTACGGACCGACACCAAGATTCTTGAAGATTTGTGTTCACAGACCTGGAGACGGCGCCACCAGTTCTACATGACACCGTCACAACCTTTTACGACGGTGTTAGATCGCACCAAATCACACGCGGATCTAGAAGATTCTACTTATGATGGCGCCATGATTAAAACGCGATGCCATCGCAACGATTTTCCTATATATACAAACCCAAAATTAGGGTTTTAAGTGTGTAACTTTAGAGTAAAAAAGGGGGACGAACCCTAGTTCATTTAATAGCTTATTAGGACAATTTTAGGGCTTCAAAACCCTATTGTAACTCCTTCAATTCATGTTTTAATCAAGTAAGACTATCTTAATCATTCAATATGTCTTGTTGTTTGATTCTTTATTGTTCTTACTTTATCTTTAACATGCTTGGCTAACCCCTTATTATGTTTATTTATGATTGTATGAAACCTAAAATGTAGATCTTAGTGGTGTTGCTTCTTGTGATGAATATGCATGTTAGGCTTTAGAAAACCAGCTTTTGTCTGTATCGCTGTTGATATGTCTAGGGAAACATGATTGTGTAGAAAGGATACCATCGGGTAACAGTCTTCATACTACCTTGCCCCTTATATGGTTGATCCACTTTTAATATATTTCAAATGCATTTAATATACTCTTGGGGGCCGGGTAATAGTCTTCATACTACCTTACTTTGTGTTTTGCCTCAACGGAATATTAAATAGACGGCGGGTTCGTGTAATCTGTTCATGACTTAGGAAATAATTACATAGATCATCACAAGTGTGACAAAGCAACAACACTAGGAGAAGCAATCTAGGGAGTAATACATGATTAAATGAATACAATCTTTTTATTATATTGTTATCACCATTAGCGTAGTTTATTATTTAGTTTAATAGCTAAAACCAACCAAACCTCTCAAACATATGATTTTACTGCTTTCTTATAAATATAAAAATACAAAAATAATCTTCTCTCAACCCTTAGAATTCTGTTAGACCGTGATCAAACCTTTCCAACCTATTCCCTTAGAGAACGATGACAACCCCCGAGTCTTGTCTATACTACTACTACAACGGTTAGGTACTCTGCCTAGGGAGTTGTAAAACTTCTTGTAGAAGCCCCTTACGACAACCGCATCAGCAACACGTGTATCTTATTTCACTGAGCATTTTTTTAACAATTACGGAATTTGAATGAGAATTTGTCGTTGGGCGAGTATATTGTTTTTTACTTATTTGGTTAACAAAATATGTGGTATTCGTATTTATATAGTATGACATGTACCTGGAATCATATACTAAAACAGTACTGATCTAGATTACGCTTACGTCTAAGATACCGTGTTTAGACAGCAGATCAATACCAATTCTCCATAACCACTAAAACCATGGGAGACGAGAATCCTATCCGTACTCTTGGAGACTACTCCAATCCTAGCCACCGGGCTAAAGGGAATACCATTGAGGCTCCCTTAATTCAGGGAACACCGTGGTACCATCTTGATCTGACACCTCCGGTTGGTGCAAAACGATGCTCATTCTTAGATCCACGAGACCATCGTTTCTGAGGATCCAAACCAACACCTCAAGGATTTCTTAAAACTTGTGGACTCACTTGACCTTGACGGTGAAAATAGGGAAAGAACGCGCCTGCGTTTATTTCAATTTTCCCTTCGCGATCAAGCTAGCAATTGGCTTGAACGTCTTCTAGCAGGATCCATCACCACATGGGAGATCTTACTACTCATATCTTGCACACAATTCTTTCCACCAGCGAGAAGGCCCGGCAAGAACATCCGCAGCGTGATAATCCAGATGTTCCAGCGACATGCATCAAGGAGAAATCCCTCTCACTAAGCATGCGCAATACTTTTCAAAGGACTAGTACTCAAAAGTCCTCATCATAGGCATCGACCTTGGCTCGCAAGTCCCAAATTTTTTATAACCATGTAGATCCTGTCAACAAGGCCGAAACCATTGACCAATCGCCGGTGGTCAGCATCCGTGACCGAAAACGCCAAAGAACTCATTGGGCATTATTATAGGATCCACCTCCCTCATGACAAGGCCAATCGCTTTGCTCAAGATGTCCCGGTATAACTCCGACCGCCATCTAATCGAGATCGATAAATCAAGTTCATCAACGCTTTGAGGAAAGCATCATCTGCTCCGGCACCAACTAACTCTAGTGAACAAAGTTCCGACCCCATGTGAGATCTTCTGTATGTGGACCTCCCCGAGAACACTTAGTATTTCATGGAAATCTCAAACCAAGCCTTTGTTGAATACACACCCTTGATGTAACGCGGCATAAGACGGGAGGAAAGTGGTATCACTTTCTAATCCCCGAGCAAAACAAATCTTGGTGACAAACTATAAACCATCATGAGAAGACACCCACCCTAAAACTTAGTAAGACAACGCCCAAAATTCTCACAAAAACTTTTTTCAAACCCACCTAACCGGGTTTCCAAGCGACTCAACGGTTCAATCCTGAAATCGTTCCTATCGACAACAATCCTCAAAAGCTTTAACAATCAATCTAATACTGAAGAGGACTTTGGTATCCAACTTCATGTGGCGTTCTCAATACCTCTAGATTGTCCAAGTTTGTAGCCGATATCAAAACACAACAAACAGCGAGATAGACCAACAAAAATCGACACAGTATTCGAGGGCCATCACCGATCAAATAGTGCATAAATCACATCATATAAATGATACAGACTACAATATCAAAACCCAATAAAAAATGCTTACAAAATAACTGCTACTTTAAATGTAGAAAAACGTGAGAGACTTAATTTATATCAATTATTAGTTTTCGAGGGACCCAAGTGGAGAGCATTTTCCGCAGCAAGACCAAGTGATTTGGACAAGAAAATGCACTAAAGTGAAGAGTTCCAAGGCAGTTTACTGATGTAAACACCTGAACCAGCAGGGATTACGTCCGTAACATACTCCAAACAAGAGAAATGATTCCACACACACTTTTACGGCGTAAAGTGTCTCCAGATTACGCCGCAAGTACAACCAATCAATAATATACAAGTGACGACTAGTATCTGACACAAAAAAAATAAATGATTCGTAGGTGGGGAGTTCTCGATTGCGGCTAGGGTGATACTTTGCCATGACAACCACGTTACGGCGTAACATAGGCGACAAGGTTACGCCGTAACATACTTTTAGGCATGAAAGATTGGATGCTTACGTAGCAAGGTTACGGCGTAACATCCCATAAGGATTACGCCGTAAACATTTCGAAGCCTATAAATAGCCCGTCCTCCGAGCTCATGTCATCATCACTCACCACCTTGAAGAACACGCACTTCAACACAACAATTCCAAGGGTGCTAACCAAACCCTAAGGATTGAAGCATTTCATCTAAGGTCCAAGGGAGAGCACTAGCATACTTATTGTTATTTAATCCATTTTCATAATTCATTCTCTGTAAGAATTAAGATGATTTCCAATCCATGTCCTTAATTCATTAATTATCATTGAAAATGTTACTAAAAAGAAGCGGTTAAGCACTCCTAATGTTGGCCTAACCCTGTATGTTGACTATTGTTATGATAAAGATAGTCAATTTCAATTACGGTTACTATAGATATCCTTATAGCCTTTCATTGATCCTCATGTTTTGATAGTATAGAGGGTGGCTAGATCTTGTTAATCCTAATATTATATCTTACCATTTGAACTTGGAAATACAGGGTAGCTTGACATCAATCCCTAGTGTGGAATAAACCACATTATACCCCATTTGTCACATTAAATAGTAAAAAAGCAACATGCGCAAACTCTTTTCAAGAGGTTAATAATCGGTTTTAGATAAAAGGATTGGTTCTTTAAGAAAGTTGGCGCAGGTTTCTAAACCACTGCAAGCTTGGATGCCCTGAATCGTGAGTGACTCGTAGGGGAATTGCATAGTCGCAAGAAAAACCTAGTACAAAATAGTTGGATTTGGTCATATCATGGGCAAAAAGGAACGGCCATACGAAACACAATTACAACATATTTATGGATGTCACCCACAGTGTTCCAAAAAAGCACACCATTTACTAATAGTCAACAACACGAACATTTTTATCGTGTACCATAAGAACTGTATTGTCCCATCAACTCGAACATCATGTGGCTAAAAGTAACTGTATATTCTAATAGTGTATTTGGTCAACAATATGAATTTCGCGAACGTGTGACCAAATACAAGTAACTCTAAGCATTGGTCACGATATACAAATAAATAGACAAATATTTATCACACAGCCGAAATATCACCAATTGGAATCAGATGTGACTAAATGCCCACATAAGGTCACAACTAAACGTTTTATGTCACACAATTTATTTAGTGTAGGCCGAATTCCGTTACATATGGCTCAAACTAACTTAATATTGTGTCTAAAGTTTAGTTTGTGTTAGCTTGCCAAAATCTAACAGTTTTTTAGTCACATTATTACTTCCCAACCTGTGACCAAATGGTATATATCGTTCACAACTAAATGTTTGTCACACAATCATAATATTCCTGTGGCCATTTTGAATGATCAATATCACAACAAAATACACATTTCTTCAATTTCAAACACCATAAGGTCACACTTACTATATTAACAACTTTTGGTCACTTTAAATCTTAGTTTATATGTGAACTAATATACCCAAAACAAACATGCTTTGTGTGGCTAAATATTACAAAAGGTCACACAAACATCAAATTCATGTGGCCATTGGATGATCAATAGTCACACAAAATACACATTTCTTCAATTTAAACACCATATGGTCACACTTATTAACACTTTTGGCTACTTTATGCTTAATTATATGTGACTAAATACCCAAAACAAACATGCTTTGTGTGACTAAATATTACAAAAGGCCACACTAACATAAAATTCATGTGACTATTGGATGATCAATAGTCACACAAAATACACATTTCTTTAATTAAACACCATATGGTCACACTTATTAACACTTTTGGCCACTTTATGCTTAATTGTATGTGACTAAACACCCAAAAGAAACATGTTTTGTGTGACTAAATATTACAAAATGGCCACACAAACATAAAATTCATGTGGCCATTGGATGAACATTAGTCACACAAAATATGCATTTTTTCAATTTAAACACCATATGGTCACACTTATTAACACTTTTGGTCAATTTATGCTTACTTGTATGTGACTAAATACCTAAAAAAACATGCTTTATGTGGCTAAATATTACAAAAGGTCACACAAACTTCAAATTCATGTGGCCATTGGATGATCAATAGTCACACAAAATAAATATTTCTTCACTTTAAACACCATATGGTCACACATATTAACACTTTTGGCCACTCTATGTTTAATTGTATGTGACTAAATGTACAGAAAAAACATGCTTTATTGGTTGTACATTGTTTACGGTCACTAAATTATACCTATTTAGTCACACACAAAACGTAGATACAGACACTAAAGCTTTCTTATGTGTGACTAACTCGAATGTGTGACCGTAGGTGACCTACAGTCGCGCGACCTTTTGTCACACACGATTTTTAGTGTGACCAATATCACTTTTTGTACTAGTGTGATTATGTATTATTTATTATTAGTTTATGTAATTCTAATTATTTCTTATTGTTTGTCACAGTTAAATTGTTAAAGTTATATATGTTCTGGTTCCTTTTTTATACACGTTGCCTTCTAACAAAAGTTTTATAGTTTCATTATGTATTAATATTATGATGTACTAATTATAAAGATATCTATAAACCTATCTTTCACTGTTATTTATAAGTTGTTAGACCTCTTAATCATTTGATAAACCTTTTTTAAACCTATCTTAAGTAAATTATCTTGCCTTAAAAAAAAGTTTTGCGTAGGTTTATATGTGTATGTTGTTTAATGATTTTTGGATTTTATTTATGAAACAAAAGTTATGTAAATTCAATTAGTTATTCTTTAGAATAATATGACATAGTTGGAATAATATCATATCGACTTGTTGAAATATGGTATATATCTGCATATACACATATAGATTATTCTTATTAGTAAATTATCTGAAAAAGTAAATTAAATTAAATTTATCCAGTATATGTATAAATTATTCGTAAATATATGTATAAAATATAAATATTCGTAAATACAGTGTTGATACAAATATTTGATTATCATATTAGGTAGCGTATCATATAAGAAAAAGGGCTTTAGTTTCAAAGTTTTTGTTTTTTCAAGAATAGTAATGATCAAAATTTGAATGTAGGCGACGTATCATTTTAAGTTATAAATGTAGGCGGTGTATTACGAGTGACAATGACAGACAATTTGACTATTATATTTCCCATATCTAATGTCATCATTATGTATTTAAAAGCATTTTTTGTAAGTTGGTTTTTCATAATATGGATCATATTTATTAATAAAGTTTTGTACTAATTTCTATATATGTGACTCATAAGGACCAAGACTAATAATGCTCGACCGAGTATACCACTATTTTATTATTTATAAATATTAAAGTATCAAAATATTAGGTTGTTTTGTTTTTCTCATGTATTGAATGTAATCATTCTTTATATTTCTGTTTTTGCAGGTAAGTGTGGACTTTAGAAAAAAAGTAGCATAATTTCTCGACAAAGTGGCTGATTAACATTCAGTAACCTTTCTATTAGTAATGGGTGTCTCGGCAGCCAAAAATGATTGATGAATCATGTGGAACAATTAGATCATTAAGCCTCATATACTTAACAGGATCAATCCCATACATGTAGTCTTTAATATTATAATCAGTTGTTTCTCCATTAGTTGATTAATGTAGTTTAAGTGTTTAGTTTAAGTGTTATGTTTAGTTGTAATATTTAATTAACCAAGTTACTTTTCTCACTTTGCAATTAGTTATGAATATTTTATAAGATTTTGAGACTTCAAATATATAAGATCATTTGTGTATCTGAATAATTATCTTTTACATTGAGGGAAACTATTTAAAACTAACGCCAAATATTTGATTACATTAACAATTTTATTTATACTGCATACAAAATAAGTGTTATGTAAAACTACACACGGTTATAAACATATAAGTTTATATTGTTTGATGTGTGATGGAAGTGATCTGTCAGATGGCTATTATTATCTCTTTGATATAAGTTATGTGTCATGTTGATGTGTGATGGAAGTTATGTCTATGCTTTTTGATGGCCTTTATTATCTATTTGATATAACTTTTTTATGATTATTCATATCTTGGTGTATACATTATATGTCATGTCATCATATATTTATTTGTTAAAAAGTATATTATCCGCTTCACAATAAAACAAATACTAAGTCTTTAAAAGTTCTTTTTCTTTTTCTTTTTTTCATTAATTGCCTTGAATTGTTACACGCTTCACAATACAACAAATATTTTATAACAGTAATAACTTTTTTTTTATTGTCATTAAATAGTTTAATATTCCCAACGAACAATCATAAATTAATGTATTTTATTTGAGCTCAACTTCTACATTTTCTTGTATTATAAATACCTCAATTTCTCATCCAATATTAAATCAAATCTTTCACTAAACCCACGTATAGAACGTAAAAAATAATGAAGTATCATCCTTATAAGAATCGGAATTTAGTACTTTCAAAAGTTTACCAACATCACGCAAGATGACTTTCTCATCTAAAAATCTGGTGATAAATGGGCAGTTAGATAGTTCAAGTTTGGAATCGTATATTACTCATGGATAAATAGTTAAAGTTTCTGCGGATATGTAACATAAAGTTTTTTTATTAAGTTCATTCTTATTTAAAAACATTGACCATCCATCCATGAAGTAATATGCGTCTCTAAACCTTAATAAAGTTTTTTTTATTAAGTTCATTCTTAATTAGAAACTTTGCCTATCCATCCATGAAGTAACATGCATCTCTAAATGTTATATTATTTGAGTGTGCGTTTATCGTCTCATATTATTTTGAGAAGGCCATTTTGGGTCTTGTTGGTGATTTTTTGGAAGTACTTATTGTGGCGTTAAGGTGGCAATGGCAGTGTATTATAGTCATTGTATCAACAAATATCTTGGTGCTTTTGTGATTGTTCATGGTAGTGGCTATTTTATTTGTTTTTTATGTTATTTTATAATTTTTACATTTTGTAAATCATGTTTTCTAATTGTGTTTATTTAGTGTACTATTGTTATACTAATGTTTTGAATTATTATATTATTTTATCTGTGATGTCCTTTTATTGATATAATTTTATTATTGACAATAAAAAAAATTAGGAGATGTTATAGTTTGATAATTAAGTTACTGTGAGATGGTAGAGTTTAAAAACTGTTTTCAATTTGATGTAGTATAAGTAATTTATCACAGCAGTATTATATTGTAAAATAAACAGTTGTGTATCTGCATGGGCGGTTAGGTTTTGTTTTTTTACTATATATTATTCGAGCCTCCTTTTAATTTATTTTTTTACCAAAAGAAATTATTTCAAAAAATTTCTTCCATGGATTTGTCACTTATTGAGTAAGCGATTTACGTCAATAAGTATATATTATTCATGCAGTGCAATTTGAAACTGACAGAGGCTATAGATTCTTATCTAATATATCGTCTGTTTTTAAGCAAACTACATCTCAAATTAATCATAGGGACCATATGATTACTGAACTTGGCTTGTTCCTAAATTCTGATTTACGAGACGTAACCATCTACACAATGAAACTATATAGGAGGACGATATGAGAAAGATGTGTGAAATTCTTTTAATGTTTGGAAATGAAAAAAAATCATCATTTATATCAACACTTATTATGCGGGTGTAGTTGCTAAACTTTAAAGCATGCATTTAAGGTTTTTGTTGGTTCGCTAATGTCTCGAAGATTGATAGTGGTCATCTCTTTATAGCTATCTACTTTTTTTGTTTTTGGGTTATTTCGTTTTTTTTAATTTTAATGATCTGCTAACGTTCATTGCAGGGTCGGTCTTGAGTGTTTGGATGCCTTGGGCGAACCTATAAAAAAATGCCCATGTTAAGTTTTATAAACAAACACAACAATATTTTGAAAGATTTGATGTGCAAATACAACCTTTATATTCAGGGACGGAACTATAATCAAATATGATCGGATGTACATAATTTTTTGAACTGTAATATAATATAGTTAAAAAGTAAATTAAAACAATGATTTTATTAAAAACAAAAAACAAGAAACACATTCCATGGACGAGCTGAATTTAAGAAAAATCAATGTTTTTTTCAAAAATAAACTCTACATCGAAAAATCGACGGGTGGTGACCCTACAAGACCTCTGATCCGTCCGAGTCCACATCCACTTAATAAAACATAAATAACTATATAAAATATGTAATAAGTTATAGACGTTTAAACATTATCTTGTATTTCTTGGTTTTTATCGATTGAAAAGAGATTTATATTTAGCATAAAATACACAAGCAAATATGAGTCGACACATTATTACATTTTTAGATGGTCGACATTCCAAATGAGATAAAATTGTATACATTTTTATAAAAAAGTTATTTATGAATTCATAATCGACCAACTTACCCGATTCACTTACTCTGTATAAAATACATATGCTTATATAAATGATATATTGATTAAACATATATAAATCATGAAGATCATTTCAAATTATTTTTT
>BQNB010041552.1:28096-46694 GCA_026074375.1 Tanacetum coccineum
AGAAGCGGTGTTCATTTGGAAAAAGCTAGCCATCATGTTCTTAAGCTCATTAGTTTGGTTAGACATTGAAGCTTGAATCGAAGTTTGCATTTCATTTCTTAACTCATTTTTCACATTGTTAATTTGAGCTTGCATGGCTTTTATATTAACCTCATTTATCTTCTTAATTTTCTCCAACTCACTTAAAGGTACAACTTGATTTTGTTGAATTGGAGCTTGATAAGATGTATCTTGTTTGAAATTGTTTCCTCGATTATATCCTTGAGGTTGGATAAACCGGTTTTGATTATTTTGCATATTTGGTTGAGCAAAACCCGGTGGTCAAATTTGATTAGCCATACTCGGAGGACGATAACCAAAATTACCCTTATTGTAGTTAATCGCGGCTGCTGAAACGTATCCTTGAATATTATCTCAAAATTCCAAGAAAGTGTTGCCATCGGCGGCGAGACACTGATAATAAGGATGAGCACCACCGCAAGTAACACAAATTTCCTCAACGGCTTTTACGGAAGCTGGAGGTGGGGTTGCTTGAAATTGTTTGAGAATAACGGTCATGGCGGTAGTCACAACACTTGTTTGCTGATTTACTGCATAAGTGTTGATCCCCTTTCTTGATCGATTCCTTAGCTTGTAAGGGTTAAGTTACTTTGGATAAATCCAAAACAACTTATAGTTGAAACTTTATGAATACCAAAGCGTATGCGGAATCTACTCTTTAGTACTTAGAAGAATATATGTGAATATCAATGAAACAGTAAACTTGTATAAACAATGATATCACTGAAAAGCTCCAATATTATTAATCTTAATAATACGAGTACTCTGTGTAGGTAAAGAACCATGATGAGGCATGGCACGGAAGGAGATCTTTGAACGGTCCCCATGCCTCATGAAACGATTCACCAAAAACGTTATCATAAGAAAATTTAATTTTCGGCACGAGATTTGTCGTTCTTGAGGGAGGAAAGAATTCATTGATGAATTTGGAAACAAGATCTTCCCAAGTAAGAATAGAACGAGGGGGTTCTTTTTCGAGCCAACGACGGGCTGCCCCCGCAAGAGAGAATGGAAAAGCATAAGCTTAATCGCTGAATTAGGCACACACCTTGTATTTTATTGTGGAAGTTATTTTGTTAAACCAACGAATGTGATCATGAGGATTGTCTTTCTCAAGTCCGAAGAATTAGTCTGAAGTCATCATATTAATGAGACTATGCTTGAGCTCGAAATGCTCAGCGAGAATTGGTGGAACCACAATTGCCTCTGCATAACCCTCGGTGGGTGCACGGAGCAATTCCACCATAGTATGTTGATCGGCCATCGTATCTACGGGAGATTCTTCAAGAGCGAACGGTTCGACTCTTTGTTTTGAACGTCTACGGTTATGACATCTCGGATTTGTAGAAGTAGGAAAATCGTAAAGGGGTTCACACCAACGAAATTTTGAAAAAGCGAGTTTGTGCATACACAAAAACAAACAACAACACAATATTTTTGGATTCCCAGGTGTAAAAGTCCACGTAGCCTCTTTAAAAACAACGCACAAGATAGCTTTCAAGAATTTAGCAATACCGAAGCGATTTAAAAGCGTTCTTCCTTTTTGGGCGATGTTCCTTGGATCGAGCCCGCCTTATACCCTCCTTATAGTTTGTAATTCAAAGGTAGACCGGTTATAACGATTAACAACACGATTTGTTTTGTTGATTTTTTAATTTTTTTGGAACTTTCAATACTTTAGAAAAAGTATTGTTGGTATTTTTTTAATTTTTAATAATAAGAAAATATTCACAAACGGAAAATGATAACTTTACGAGGAAGGGTCTTCAAAAACTAATCTTCAAACGAACACGATAATCGTAGCACACCTCCCTAGCAGCGGCGCCAAAAATTGACTCTCGTCACTTAATACATATAAATAAATATATAAATACGTAATAAGGATAAGATCAATATAGAAGAGATAAGTATTCCGTGAGCTGTTCAAAGTGAATTTTTACTTTTTGACCAAAGTCAAACCCTAATAACCTACCCGGCTCGTTTCCCACTGAGGCGTGAATTGAGAATCGGTAACCTCATCGGAGTCGTGATCCGCTTTTTGAATGCTTTTAAAGTTTTTGGGTTTGGATTCTAATTCTACTGATAATAAGCAAAGAAAAGTAAAGAAAGCCTAAAAACGAAAGCAACTAAAGCTTAAAACCTAAAAACGATAACGGGATTCAAATCCCGTTCTTTAGAAAACTAAATTCTACAAAATTAACCTTACAAATGCAAATTTAATTTTCCTAAGTCCTAAATGATAAAAGAAAAATTTTAAAAAACAGAATTATATTTTTTTGACTTTTATTTAATTTTTTATGAATTAAAAACTGATTTAATCTAAAAAATTAATTAAAAATAATAAACTAAATGGGAAAAATCTGAAAAAATTCTGAAAAATCCTTTAAACAGTGCTTGATCTAGGAAAATTAAAATGGGTGGAACAACTTATTTAAATAAGCCAGAAATAAGCTAAAATGAGCTGGTAGGATATGTTTTCAAATATAAGTCTAATATATACACATAGCTCATTCTCTTGAAATGACTCTGCTTGTATCCTCTTTGATTCTTCAAATACATGCACATGTTCTTCTTTATTTCAGCTATAGAGAAAGATCTATTTTGAAGTGCATGATATCTTAGCACAGCAGGATCACTCTAATCAATTTCATTAGCTGGATCAGCTTCAGCTACAACTTCTTTCCTTTCATCCAACTACTTTTGCAAATCCAAGGCTTTTTCAAGATCATACTTCTCTTGTTCTTGTCTTGCTGTATCAATTTCTTCTTGTAACTGTTTAGCTATTTCTGCATCCCTGGCAATCCTTTGTCTTTCTTCCTCATTAATTTGTTCTTACAGTCTAATAGCTTCTTCATGTCTAAGTCTTTCTTGTTGTAGTTGTTTTTTGTCTTCTTCTTAACATATTCATTTTCTTTTATAATAGCTTTTCCTTTATCTTTCCTATTTTCTGCACTCCTTCTGATGTACACTAAATTTTCAGCAGCAGTACTAACTTTAGGAATGACAGTACTAAGTTCTGCTCCAGCAGTACTAACACCAACAGTAGTAACTAGTGGAAACTGGCTTAGCAGTACTAATATTAAACTCAGCAGTAGAAATGTATTCATACATCCCCTGAATGTCTGCATCATAATGTACCAAGGAAATATCAAAATCTTGATCAATATCAGCAATCTTCCTCCCTTGTTTGGAAGAATCCTCCAAATCTTCTTCATCATCTGATACAATAAACTTGGCTCTTCTTCTAGCTTTGTTGGACTTGACTATTTTCTCCAACTTCTTCACCTTTATGATTAGATTTATAAAGGCAGTACTATAAACCTTCTTTGTCTCTTTTAAGTCTTTCTCCAATCTTACAACTCTGTCTGTCAATTTGGTAACCAAATCTATCAATTCATTTTGTTGCATTATGCCCTCATCACTTCCAGATGTGTGACCTCTTGGGAGAGATGAATCATAGGGCATGGATGAGGTCTTATGTATGTTACCACTATCCTATCCTACATCTAAGCCAGAGACAGTAGTGGCAGCCTGTCCATGTCTGTCATCCACACTTGTGGATGCAGCCTCATCTGCATAATGGGTTTAAGGAGGAGAACTAGGCTAAGGAACCTCAGTTTCCTGTCTGAGAGTTGTCCTAAGCAGTGATGAAAAAGGTGGTTTTGAGGTTGTAGGAGCACCTAAGGGTGTGTGATGGGACTCAACTGGGACTGTTGATCCTTCACCCTGCAGAAGAGGACCCTAAATAAGAATGGTTAGAAATAAAGGAATGTCTACCTCAGTATATCCCTTGGAAACCCTTCTTATATTTCTAAATAGTTTGTGTGTCAAGGAAGGAGCAGTATAAGTTCTAGTGTGAGGTAGAAGTAGTCTCTTATACTTGTTCAAAAATATTTGAATAAACCTTAGATACATCAAAAATTTAGTCTTACTATCTAAGTTTTTCATCATGCCATCAAAAATCATCTTAGAAAAGTTAAAAGTCCTGTTTATGGCCAAGCAAATGATAGCAGTTGCTATATTGCTACTAAACTGTTCCCAAGCAGTCTTCTTAGGACTTAAGCAATGAAGAATGGTATGAATTAAAAATCTCCACTTAGGGGAAAAGTGACCCTTTTGGAATGTTAACTTATCAGTATTGGACACATACTTCATAAGAGCTAGTTGTTTAAAGATCTTAGTATTAGGTAAAGAACTAATACCATCAGCATCTTCTAACTTGAGATATCTTCTAAGAGATGCTTCAGTGACAGTCTTGAGTTGTCTATCTATGGTAGTAGTTATTCCCACTTCCCCATCTTTAAGTGTGCTTGCAGCAGTGGTTTGCCAAAATTGTTGGATAAGAGAAGTATAGATGATGGGATTTTCATTAAGGGCATACTTGATGTGACTTGTATTGAGAAAATCTACTATCTGATGAAAATATCCACTTCCCTCTGGTTTGTTCAAGTAGGCGACCATGTTGTGCGTATCACAAAATTCCAAATTTGTCATTGTTAATTGTGAAAAGAATAAGGGAGGTCTGGGATAGGTTCGATTGTGAGAGTATATGTATTTAGTAAAGTTAATTGAGATTTTATAGGGAGTACTTAGGATTTTGATTTGACCGACTGAATAAAATTGAATCTTTATCATGAAGTAATCTTATAAGAGAAAGAAAGATCAAGAATTTTCCAAATTATAGACCCCTATAAGCGAGATTTTTGGCAGAAATATCTCAACGGCTATATTAAAGTGCCAAAAATTTGTTATGCCTCTAACAGTACTAAGGGTATCATAGCAGTACTAATTTTAGCCTAGCAGTACTAAAATTAGCTTGGCAGTACTAATATTGTCCCGCAGTACTAAAACTTGTCAGACAGTACTAACCCATTCTTCAATAATTATACAAGAATATGCCTCTATTCACCACAAGCACACTAGAATTAACTAGATATACATGTAAGAATTCATGAGGATCCATATTTATGCATAACTCATGAATAAGAATTAAGAACTATTAACCAAACCAAAATACCAATCACTCATGCTCTCTTTCTATTTTTCATCTCACTTTTATCTCTCAATTCTTTTACTCACCACAACACTCTATCTATTTTAATTCCTATAGCTCTCTTTCTGTTTTTAAGCTCACCACATCTCTTATTTCTTTTTGCTCATCAATACACTCTTTCTATTTTTGAAATTACACAGCTCTCTTTCTGTTTTCAATGCTCACCATATCTCTTATTTCTTTTAAGCTCACTCATTCACTCTGTCTGTTTTTGGTTTTCATTTTATCTCAATACTCACAGTCTTAAGTATAACAACAGTGTTAACATAGCAGTAGTAAATATAACTAGCAGTGTTAATTATACTTACCAGCAGTAAGTTAGTCCAACACTACTAACTTGAAATCAATTATCAACTGCTGTCATATTTCTTTCCAAGCACCATATGTGCATAACCTCCCCTCAATCAATGCTTTAGAGGTTAAGCATTCCAATGCTAGCATTTAGAAAGTTAAATCTGCTAACATCAAAAGCCTTTGTGAGAAGATCTGCAACATTTTGATCTATGTGAATCTTGATTACTTGAATTAACTTCTTCTCATAAGAATCCCTGATGAAATGGTGCCTTATCTCTATGTGCTTGGTTTTAGAGTAAAATACTGGATTCTTCACAATATAAATTATACTTTCATTATCAATGTAAATCTTAGTGTTCATAAAGTTGAACCCATAATCAAGCATTTGATTTTGGATCCATAACACCTGTCCATAGCAATTTGTAGCAGCAACATACTGTGCTTCAGTAGTGGAGTTAGCAGCTATGGTTTGCTTTTTACATTTCCATGACATTAACCTTTTGCCAAGAAATTAACAACCTCCTGTTGTGGATTTCCTGTCAAGGCTAGCTCTAGCATAATCACTATAAGAAAAAGCTTCCAAATCAAATGGTGAATCTCTAGGATACCAAAGGCCCAATTTAGGCTGAGCTTTTAAGTATCTAAAGAATCTCTTCACAACATGAAGATGTGAAGTCTTTGGTGTAACTTGGAACCTTGCACAAGCATAAACAGCAAATGTTATATCAGGCCTAGAAGCTATGAGGTACATCAATGAACTAATCATTGATCTGTATAAATGAACATCTACTTCTTCAGCCTTTTTCATCCTTGATCAATGCTTTATTAGGCTCCATTGGGGTGCTTGCTGTCTTTACAGTGGCAAATTCAAACTTTTTCAAAATCTCAGCCACATATTTATCTTGGCTAATAAAGATTCCATCACTCTTCTGTTGAACCTGAAGTCCCAAAAAGAAAGAAAGTTCTCCCATAGAACTCATTTGGAACTTATCATGCATCAGTTTTTCAAACTCAATACTCAACTCTTTCTTGGTTGACCCAAAGATGATATCATCAACATAAACATGTATTAGTAGGATATCATCTTTATGTCTTTTAATGAATAATGTTTTATCAATTTCACCCATGTGAAAACCATTGTCTAGCAAATAAGTTGACAATGTCTCATACCATGCTCTTGGGGCCTGATGTAGTCCATAGAGAGCCTTTTCTACCTTGTAGACTTTATCTAAAGTTGGATCTTCCAAAAACCAGGAGATGACAAACATATACCTCCTCTTCTATCTTTCCATATAGAAAATCACTCTTGACATCCATTTGGTAGACTATAAAATCTTTGAAGGAAGCATAAGCCAAAAATAGTCTTATAGCTTCAATCCTTGCATTGTGCAAAAAACTTCATCATAATCCTCTACCTTCCTCTTGAAGTATCCATGTGCAACCAATCTAGCTTTTGTTCTTCACACTATACTCTTTCATCCTTCTTGTTTCTAAAAACCCATTTAGTACCAATTGCCCACTTGTCTCTAGGTAAATCAACCAAGGTCCAAACTTTTAGTAGTTTAAACTGTAGAAGCTCATCCTGCATTGCTTCCACCCAGCTTGGATCTTTTAAGGCTTGAACTGGTTTCTTGGTTTCCATTTGAGATAAGAAACATGTAAACAGACAATTTTGAAAGTCTTTGTGATTTGTTCTCCTAAGCTTGTGAACTGAGGAAATCAAACCATGTTCATCATTTATCTTGGTCATGTGTCTTGTCTGTACAGGGTGTTATCTAAACTTCCAATCACTTGTTTTAGATGATCTTTATGGAAATTTGGTTAAAGGAAGTAGTCAGGAACAAAATAAGATGGTATCACATTGTTCACTAGTCAACTTTCTACTTCCCCCTCTTCAATCATCATAAACATTACCAATAATTTCAAGTATTATCCCATTGAAGACACATTTAACATGGGAAAGGGTAAATTTAATTTTTAAAAGAGGAAAATCGTTCAAATAGATGTTCTTCAAATGCATTAGTAGTACTAACAGAAGGTCCAGCAGTATTAACTGGTGGTGATGGAACAACATTATCAGTAAAAGATGGTCCAGCAGTACTAACTGGTGTACTAACAGTATTAATACTGTTAGTACTGTTAGTGTGTTCAGTCTGTATTTCCTTTTGAATTAGCCTTTCAGACTCACTTCTTGTATCTTGTGCATCCTTTCCATTTTTATCAGAAGCTCCACTTTCATCCACTTCTGTAGGCTTCATTCCAGCATTTTCTTCACTGTCCTTAGGATCTTGAAAGAATAATGATCAGATTGTGCAATAAAGGTATTAATGTTGTACTCTTGTTCAGTTTCTTTCTTCTTTTTAGGATTGACCTGCAACATGTTATCTTTGTTTCCTTGTAATACCATTGTTTGATTTCCTGCAACAACTGGCACTAAGTTCATAAGATATTGTCAATTAAATCAACATCAAAAGCCAGTCTAGTCCAATTTATTTACATTAGGTGCATTTTCAAAGAAAACCCAAATTGTTTAAGGTCAATCTTCAACTATCCTGGTCATTTTGTTGAATACTCTCATGGCCTTACTAAACACAAAATACACAACAAAAGTCCCCACCTACGGCTATTCTATCAAACTTGCCTAAGAACCTGGTATTTAAGATGGTAACAAGCACCCAAAGGTATTAAATGAAGTCTCTAATGGGGCCCCCACGAATAAGTTAATAAGGTGTCTTGTTATAGGCTTTATGACTAAGACCCTATTTAGTACATAGCAAGCAGTATTAACTGCTTTAGCCCAAAAGGTAGTTGGCAACTTAGAGTCAACTAACATAGTTCTTGCAGCCTCTATTAGTTTTCTATTCCTCCTCTCAGCAACACCATTCTGCTGAGGAGTCCTAGCAACACTGAATTCCCTTTAATCCCCTTCATTCACACAGAACAGATTCATTACACTATATTTCAACTCAGTTCCATTTGTCACAAAAAAATCTGATAACTTTTACATTTATGGCTAGTTGATTTTCTATTTCTGTTATAAAGTTCTTTAAAATCCCACTAGTTTCATCCTTAGTCTCCAAAAAGAATACCCAAGAAAATCTACTATAGTCATCAGTGACAACTAGGCAATAGGACTTTTTCATTAAACTCTTAACATTTGTAGGACTAACAAGTCTAAATGTAGCATATGTAAGGTTTTTGCATGATTTAAGTTTTTTAAGTTTGGCCTTATAGGACGTTTTGTGTTGCTTTCCTTTTTGACAAGCAACACAAGAATGATCATTTTCAAAAATCTTTGAGGGTAAACCTTTCACCAGGTTTCCTTTAACCAATTTGTTTATATTTTTGAAATTAATGTGCCCAAGCCTCCTATGCCATAAATTGGATTAATCAATTATAGCCTTAGCAAAGAGGCAAGTTAAACCTTTAGTGGGAACAATACTCTTTAGGTCAACACTGTAAATATTATCTTTTCTTGGAACTCTCAGCAAAACTTGACTTGCATCAAGTAGCTTAAAGTCAGAAGATAAGACAATACATTCAGTGTCAGTAAAAAGAACATTGTTCTTTTTGTCACAGATTTGTGACACACTAAACAGGTTATACTTAAGCTCCTTACAAAAGTACACATCATTAAAAACTAATGTTTCAGTTTTGATTTTACCTTTACCAGAAATTCTACCTTTTCCATCTTGAAAGGAAACAAATCCACCATCATAATCTTCATACTCAGTAAGATAGCATTTGTTTTTAGTCATGTGCCTAGAACAACCACTGTCAATAACTCCTTTTTCCTTATACTCCTTTTACTGTGGGTTGCCCTGCACATAAAATAAAAAAATTAGGCTCTTTTGGGGATCCAAGTCATTATTGACTTGGATCTGCCTCATGCATCAATGTAAGAATATTTCTTGAAAGTATTTCATGCACTACTGGACTTGGATTTCCAAATCCAGCATGCTGAGGCCTTAACAGCATTAACCTCTTTTCTCTTATTTTTACTTACTACTGCTCTATGCCTAGCAGTACTATCATTTACCTTGACAGTATTAACTTTTTTATTGATAGTACTGCTCTTGTTTGCTAAATACTTGTATAAAGGCCTTGAGACTTATGAATGTCCTTTTTTGAAAGCATTTGACATTGGTCTGGGACGATTCAAAGTTGGCTTTGAGTCAGCAGTATTAACTGGTCTAATAGTATTAACTGCTGCACCAGCAGTACTAAGTTTGTCAGACCTGGTTAAAACTATTTGTGGAACAAATCTTCTTTTAGGGTGAGGATGAGTCATTTTATTAGCAAAGTTCTTATGATTCTCCCTACTTGAGTTGTTCCACACTGGTTTTATATCCTTTTTATCACACATATAATGAAGATGCTCAAAACTACCACAAACATAACAAGCTTTATTAATCATTTTAAAATTACTTCCTAGCCTTTGGGACATAAGATTGTTCCAGTTTCTTTGGTTCCCTCTAGGATAGTGTTTATTTTGTTTAGGTGTTTCTACCTTCTCTACTATTTCCCTAGCAGTCTTAACAATTTTTATCTTTTCAGTGTTAGGTCTAACAGTTTTATCCTTAACATTATGTATATAATCTACCTCACTTTCATCATCAAAATTCTAATCCTCAATGATTGGACCTCTAAAGTTGTTCATCCTAACAGCATTAGATTCAACTGTGTTGAACACACCCTTATCAACTAACTCATGTTTTGACTCAACAGTCATAACACCACTAGATGTAACATTAGAAACAGCATCCAAAGACTCACTTTCAACTTGTTCATTTATAAACATTAGATCAGGTTTGGGGGCCATGAAATTCCCTGTTAAAGGTAGGGGAACTGCATGATATTCCTTATTTAATTCACAAAACTTTCTACTGCAGGAGTAGCTGCATTATATCCTAGTCATGTTTTAAACTTGTCAATTACTTGACTTTCCAGTAAATCGTTTAAAGACTTGGATGAATTTTAAAACTTCTCTAATGTTAGTTTTAACTAATCTCTTTCTTTTTCTGATTTTTCTAATTTCTTTTTGTTTTCAACTAAAGCATTATCTTTGAGATTGACTTCAAGGTTTAACACATTAATTTTCTCTTCAAGCACAGTCTCATTTTTCTTATAGTGAGCTAGTCTAGTTTCTACTGATTGTAAACCTACCTTATAAGATACTAAATTAAATTGAGACTTTTTATAATCTGAAGACAAACAGCCATATTGTTCTTTAGGAGTAGCATAAGCTTTTACACATGATTTAGAACAAGAATCTACCTCAGAATCTGAATTAGAAGAACTTCCTGAAGATGTATATACCATCAATGCATAGTTTGTAGGATGTTCTTCTTCAGCTTGGTAGCTCCAATCATACCCTCCAATTCCATCTTGAGTAATCAAGGCATTTTGAGTGGGAGTCTCCACTGTGATAGTTCTTGTACCATTCTCTTTTCCTCTGTTATCCTGATTTCTAGGAGCTCTACATTCTCTTGCAAAGTGACCATTTTTATGACAATTGTAGCACTCCACTTTAGACCTGTCAAATCTAACTTTTTGACCATTTACATCCAACTTCCTGCATGTTCTCTTGATGAATCTCCTAGCTCTAATTGTCAACATGCCCATCTCTCATTGTAGATCCATTTCTTCCAAGTCATCAGGATGAATTTGTTCTAGGTCCTCTTGAGCAAGTTGGGGAGAGTTAGGCTGACTTGCAAGGAAAGCACAGATCACAGCATCACTAAGGTTATCTCCAGATGTAGGATTACTTTGAGTATGAGTAGTACTAACTCCATAAGCAATGTTATCTGCTTCATTTGTGCTGCAGTTGCTATTGCTCTTAGTGCTGTTGGAGGATACAAAAGCCACATTTTGTAGATTTTTGCTTGTGTTTGATGTTCCTTTAAGTTCAGGTTTATATATCTTCAAGTTGTTGTACAAGTCATCCAAATTGATGGTTTCAATTTCCACCTTGTTCCTCCAGATTAAAGCATGAGTCTTCCATTCAAATGGAAGACTTCTCAACAACTTTAAATTCATATCTTCTTGCTTAATAATTTCTCCTTGAATCTCCAACTGACTAATAAGTTTTTGTAACCTATCAAAAGTTTGATCCATTGTTTTTGATCTTAATGCTTCAAAGTTCTCATATTGTTACTTGAGAAGTGTCCTCTAAACCTTCTTGGATTCCTTGTTTCCTCCATACCTTTCTTCTATGGCTTCCATGATCAATTTTGCATCTTGATATGAATGAAACTTTATTTGATCCTTATTTGGGAGTGCCATCAATAGAGTTGCTGTTACTTTCATCTCATTTTTTATGTCTAGCTTTTCTTCTGCAAAAGTAGGTTCATAAACTTGCTCAACATTTCCAATAGTTTTCTTTAGCACTTTGTTACCATTCTTAACTACTTCCCATAGGGAGTAATCAGTTATAGGAAAGTATTGTTCTATCCTCATTAACCAGAGATCATAGTCCCCTAGGTTGAGAATAGGGAGTCTTGCAGTCAGAGTGGTAGTAGTAGTTCCTGCCTCTATCTTATCCCTGAGAGAATGATCTAGTATATACTCTTTGTTGCTTCTTATTCAAAGCTTCACAATAAGCTCTGATACCACTTGTTGATCCCAATGAATAGATCTTTAACTCATTAGCTTGATGTAAGGTTTAGTATCCTTGGATAAATCCAAAGGTACTAAGAATGAAACTTTGAGTGTATGATATAAACTATGCGGAATCTAGTTTATACCACTAAGAAGTATACTTAATGTAATAGTAACAAACAATATGAATAACAAGACAGTTTACTAAACTTTCAGCTTCAATATAAAACAAACACTCTTAATAGTGTTGGAGTTACAAAACAACCTTGAAGCTATGACTTTTGTGCTTTTGATGTTCTTACTCTACGTCATAGGACCTCCTTTTATACACCAAGGAGTCCTTTACAAGATAACTATGAATCATCTAAAACATTAAACTTATATTCATATCTTTCTAAATATATAGAATATACACAAGATAACTAATACATATCTTTTTACACGTCTTTATCTTCATGCAGTCTTCAATCTTTATTAGCAGTATTAATCTCTTCAGTGGTGTTAAGTTAGTACTGGCAGTACTAACTTTTACTCTAGCAGTACTAATCAGTTAGTACTGTTAGTTATAATCTAAGCAGTAGAAACTTTTAGACTTGGCAGTACTAAGTGTAAAGACCTTTAATTACCAACAATCCTCCCCTAAACTTGTGATTGACCTCCAAATCATCAAGTTTCTTGAATTAAAACTTTTGGCTCTGAGAGGATTCTTTCAAACACTCATTTACTCCTTAAGTTGTGATCTTGTAAAACTAAGAAGTTCAAATGCCATTTCACTTTCATGATCAACCTCTAGTCTTCTTCTTAGAATCTTTGAAAGCATTTATTAAATAAGAGGATATTGCTTCTCTATCATCATGTAAATGGCAATTCCATTATCCATCAACAAAACATAAACTCCACATGAATCAAATAATCTCCAGCTTATCAGATTGTAGTCCTGTTGATTCTTCCATATTTCATCTTCTTTATTAGGCTTAAATAAGGTCTTCAGATCTTCCCAAAGTAGCAAGTCATATCATCTTGTACTTGTTGTATCATACCTTTTTTCAACCAGCCTATGTAGATCTATCACATCTTGTCTATCAAAATCATCAAGCATCTCACTGAATATCTTATAATTCTTAGAACTTCCATCTGCCTTGATGATTTGATAATACATAAAGTTTTCTGTAAGGATATGTGTCTTCCAATCAACTATTGGGTACTTAGTAGCCAAAGATTCAACATCAATAACAATATCATCCTTTGGAACTACATCTATACAAGCTTTAAGCTCCTCTTTTTCAGCCTCATCCTCTAGTTTCTGTTTCTTGGCATTGTCTTCATTAGAATCTTCTCTTGATCTCTTTTTACTACTTCCTGCTTGTCGTTGACTGTCATCATTTTTCTTTTCCTTTTCTTCTTTAGCAGATTGCTTTTGAACAAAACCTGAAGCTTCAATTTTATCACTCTTCTTAATAGACTTTTGTTGAAGATCAAATCCAGGTCTCTTCATCACTTCCTTTTCAATCTCAAAATCCTCAGGTACAAAAGCATGATTTTAATCCCATACTCTTTCAAATATAAGTCTAACATCTTCATAGCTTATTCCCTAGAAATGACTCTGCTTGTATCCTTCCTGATTCTTCAAATACATGCACATGTTCTTCCTTACTTCAGCTACAGAGAATGATCTATTTTGAAGTGCGTGATATCTTAGCATAGCAGGATCACACCAATCAATATCATGAGCTGGATCAACTTCAGCTACAACTTCTTTCCTTTCATCCAACTGCTTTTGCAAATCTAAGGCTTTTTCAAGATCATACTTCTCTTGTTCTTGTCTTACTGTATCAATTTCTTCTTGTAACTATTTAGCTATTTCTGCATCCCCTGTAATCCTTTGTCTTTTTTCTTCATTAATCTGTTCTTGCAGTCTAATAGCTTCTTTATGCCCAAGTCTTTCTTGCTTTAGTTGCTTCTTTGTCTTCTTCTGAACAGATTCATCTTCTTTCATAATAGCTTTTCCTTTATCTTTTCTCTTTTTTGCACTCCTTCTGATGTACACTAAATTGTTAATAGCAGAACTAACTTCAGGAATGACTGTACTAAGTTTTGCTCTAGCAGTACTAACACTAGCAGTAGTAACTGCTGCACCAGCAGTGGAAACTGGCTTAGCAATACTAATATTAAACTCAGCAGTAGAAATGTCTTCATACCTCCCCTGAATGTCTACATCATATTGTTCTATCCTCATTAACCAGAGATCATAGTCTCCTGGGTTAAGAATAGGAAGTCTTGCAGTCAGAGTAGTAGTAGTAGTTCCCGCCTCCATCTTATTACTGAGAGAATGATCTAGTATATACTCTTTGTTGCTTCTTATTTAAAGCTTCACAACAAGCTCTGATACCACTTATTGATGGTCCCAATGAATAGATCTTTAACTCCTTAGCTTGATGTAAGGTTTAGTATCCTTGGATAAATCCAAAGGTACTAAGAATAAAACTTTTAGTGTATGATATAAACTATGCGGAATCTAGTTTATACCACTAAGAAGTATACTCAATGGAACAGTAATAAACAATATGAATAACAAGACAGTTTACTAAACTTTCAGCTTCAATATAAAACAAACACTCTTAATAGTGTTTGGGTTACAAAACAACCTTGAAGCTATGACTTTTGTGTTTTTCGTGTCTCATACTCTACATCCTAGGACCTCTTTTTATACACCTAGGAGTCTTTTACAAGATAACTATGAATCTTCTAAAACATTAAACTTATATGCATATCTTTCTAAATATATAGAATATACACAAGATAACTAATACATATCTTTTCACACGTCTTTATCTTCACGCAGTCTTCAAACTTTATCAGCAGTATTAATCTCTTCAGCAGTGTTAAGTTAGTACTGGCAGTACTAACTTATGTCTAGCAGTACTAACTGGTTTATACTGGCAGTTATAACTTAAGCAGTACTAAGTCTAATGAGTTTAATTCCTAACACTTATGTTTAAGGACATGGTTCTCCTTGTAACCTTTGTGGATTTTCCAGTCTTATTATATTCTAAGTAGACCCCTGTTTTTTACTTTTACTGTTTCAGTCAGAACAGTTACCGTGTTAATGGTAGTCAGTTTATAATCTATTTAATCAGTAGTTTATTTATTTCTTGAATTATGTCTTTTTGGATGATTATATCTATGCTTGATAACTTACCAGGAGAAATTTCTCGCAAACAGCTCAAAACGGCAAACAACGCGTTCCGACACTTTTTACTGTCAACGCTAAGGTAAAAATTTAAAAATATGACATTGATTCTTTTGACGTTTTAATACTACTAAATTTAATTCTAACAATTTGTAAGAAACTTAAACTTTCGGGTCATGTTTTATTCTCGAACTAAGGGCGTTATAGATCCCGGCCAAAGACAAAACAGCACCTAGGATCCCCCTAGGATGCTCCAACCGATCGGACCCCATGGGGGAACAACAAGGCACATTTTTAGCTAGGTTGTCCATGCATGCATCCACCATATCTTCCTTTATTTCAAAAAATACACACACATACACCAAAAAACACACAAGAAAAATCTCTTCCTCTCTTTCTCTCTTCTTTGCTCGGACGACAAAATACACAAACATTTCATTTTTCTATTTTTGTTCAAGAACATGAAGGTTTAAACACATCCGGGTTGATTCTATTGGTGTTTGGGTATACAAAAACAACATTTGGGTGGTTCATTTAAGCTATAATCTTCTTCAAAACCCTACTTTGTAAGTCTCTAAATTTTAAAAATCTTTGTACTTTTGGTAGTCTAATGATGCATAAATAATAGTTGTACAATGCGTTTTCTAAAAAAGCAAAAGCAAAAATTTACAAAATAATCTAAATGGGTGCGTTTGGTTAGAAGTCAAAAGAAAAGGAAAACAAGGAAAATGTCATTTTAATATTTTGGTTGTGATGGTAGAATAATATGTTTGTACTTAATAGCTTATTGCTTATCTAGCTTATAAATAAGCTTTCGAAAAGCTTTTTATATCCTTCCGTGGGCTTATTTGGTCTCGAAAATAATAAGAAACAAAAGAAAGGTGGTTTTGGTTATTTACTACTTTTGTCTTATTTTTATAGCTTATTTTTGTAGCTTATTTTAATAACTAAAAGTACTTTGAGGCTTAATAGCTTATTTTTAAGCTATACTTATTGGTTTTGGGCTTATAAAACCTAACCCCAAAAAAAGGAAATAAGCCGCGGCTTATTTCCATCTTTTTGTGGTTCGGCTTATTTTTGTTTTTTTTTGTTTAGCTTATTTTAATACCTAAAGTTCTTATTCGTGTATCTTATAACTTAATGGTTTTATTTTGGGCTTAATAAACTTTTGAAAGTGTTTGTTTGGGCTTATACATGTCATGGCCCAAACCAAGGCCCAGTAAGCTTTGGCTTATTTTTTGGGCTTTTCATTCGGCTTATTTTCTACTTATTTATAGTGCTTATTTAAGCTGATATTTTGGCTTATTAATAGTCTAGTACTTTTCGTTATTTAGATATTGGGCTAATTATGGACTAAGAACTAAAATGTATGATTTTGGACTAATATTGGCCTTAAGGCCCAATAAGCGAAAAACTAATTATCTTGAACGTTTAAAACGGATTTTTGAAATAATTTATACTTGTATATATTAAGATAGTTAAAATAGTCGTTTGAAGAAATGTGTTTTGATAAAACGTCACGAAAACGTAGATTTGGTATTTTGTCGGAAATCGAATTATTTGGGGGAAAGTGTTAGGAAAATAAGGTTTAAGACGTTGGAAAACATTTTATAAACGAACGGGTCATGCCGAAATTTCATAAAAATATTAAACTTAGAAATATTTTTACAAAAACTTATTTTCTTAAAAATCCGACAAAAAGACGAAATAATAAAATATTATTATTTTAATAATCGACAAAATGACAAAAAATATATTCTATAATTTTATAATTTATAAAATTCTATTAATTGTTTAGCGTATTTAAAACTTGTCATTTCTTATAGTTTATACGTCTAATCTAGATAACATGGAATTTACCGAGTCAATTTCTGGAATATATATTCTAATTACTTATTCTCTATTTACATACTTCTTATTTACTCTACATACTTATTTCTTTTAAATAGTATAAGTATATAACATCTAATATACATACTTCGACGTATTCTCTTCGAGTGTAAATTCACCAACCACCACACAACCAATAATACTAAAACAAAAATGCAAAATGTTTTCAAAACTCTTATGCATCAACTTTAAATACCCATTTCAAACATAATTCTGAGTCGGACAAATTGCTAGGTCGTGCCTGGAAGCCGTTGTACGTTGTTGTTTCACCACCCGATTCCCAGCTACTATTCATCCTTGTTGAAGGTGATTTCTCGTAGCCTCATTTTCAAACTATTTTTTTGGGGAAAATGATACTCAAATCTATTTTCAAATTGTTTTACTTCTGTGCTTAAACTAATTCTATGCTTTTGGACAATGCTATGTGCCTATAATTGCGTATGTGAATGTTGCTATATATGTTCATGCATGTTGTTGGGTACATAACTAAGAACTAAGAACTACTTAGCTGACTGTGTAGCTTCAGCTGGTAGGCGATAGGTTCGGAGGACTATAAGCGTTTGGACTACTAATGAACTGTTGATTGGTAGAAATGTTAGAGTATGCTATGATTTCTATGACTACTGTTGGAATGCTAATTATACTACTTGCGCTTGGCTTTTGTCATGCACTATTGTCCTACTTAAATACTGGCACAACAACTGGGTTTATACTCTAAACCTACGAGCTCACCAACTTTATGTTGACCTTTTCGAGTATCATTTTTAGGTGAAGCGAATGCTTAGTGATACCAAGTTAGTAGGCCTATTATCAGACTTAAGATCATCCCTTGAGAATGCTATCTATGGAGACTGCATTTTAGGAGTTTTATTTATTGTTTATGTTCTGGATCTTTTAGACATGTATCACTCAAACTCTGAAGGGTTGATTTGTAATAAATTCAGACCATGTGATGTGACTCGACTTGTCTTGACACAGGTTCCATACTTGTTGTCGGAGGACGTCGTAGCACTTTGTTTTAATGCATTTGGTATTCTCTATATTGACACCTTGTGTTTCCGCCTTAGTCACATACTCGGCTTCTGCTGAAGACATTGAGGTGCAATCCTGCTTTTTAGATGACCAGCTAACTAACTTATCACCACCTACAAATTGTATGCCACCAGATGTACTCTTACGTGAATCGAGACAACCCGCGTGATCCGAATCTGAAAAAGTAGTTAGTTTGAAACCGGTGTCCTTTGGATACCAGAGACCCATGTTAATGGAGTCTTTAAGGTATCGAAAGATCTGCTTAACCGCGGTGAGATGTTTCTCAGTCGGTTTCACTTGATAGCAAGCATAATAACATGTTGCATGTACAATATCTGGTCTACTTGCTGTTAGGTACATGAGTTCTCCGACCATACTACGATATTTCGTTTGGTCGACCGGAGTACCACTCAAGTCAGCATCAAGATGTTTTGTAGCCATTGGTGTACCAATGCTATCACATGAGGTCATACCATGCT
>BQNB010041553.1:0-46693 GCA_026074375.1 Tanacetum coccineum
GTATTGTACCTGTTCCAAGGGCTCAGAATCAGTACCTGAGTCTGCATTAGGAACCTCCTGGATCTTTGCCATATAGATGTAATGTGCTTCCAACTCTTGTTTATTAATTTCTTCATCCGTGTCTACTAGCCAGTCAGATTGCCCTGCTTGAAGTTAAACACCTTTCTCAGCTTGTTTACACAGCAACATCTTTTCCTTGTGATACGTAAAGTCTTTAACCCATTTTGGCTTCCTGCATTCCTTAGCAAAATGAACAAATTCCTTACAGTTGAAACACTGTATCCCAGACTGCTACACTACTTAACCACCTACAGTTTCCCTAGCCCCAACAACAGTTATTGTCCTCTGATTCCTAAACTGTTCAGTCTGATTGTCATTCTTGTACCTTGGAGTAGTATCCATGTTTTTGTTTCTGGTGTTTGAGGAAGTTCTGAGGTTGTTGTTGGTAGGTTTGTATATTTTCTTGAAGTACTTTGCAATGAGAGCCAAATTCTTCTGCATTTCCTTATCCTTCTAAGCTTGTTCAGGATCACCGTCTTCATCCGAATCTAACTCAGATGGAGGTGTAATTGGTTTGGCTATCTCTTTGCCTTTGTGTCTCGTATTTGCATGAGTTATTGTTGGAATTAAGGCTTTTAGTGTTGGTGTAAATGATTTGTGAGACTTTGATGATTGATAATAATGGTCTTGAAGTGTTTGAGCAGTAGCAACAAGTGCTAATGGGTTAGCATTGTTGGCTATTCTTTCATTACGGAGTTCATTAACTTCCTTTTGATATTGTTTCAGAATGTCAAAGAGTTTGTGATATGAAACTTCATCCAGCTTGTGTTGTTGCTTGACAATTGTGACAAATCTTGACCATTCTGGTTGAAGTTGTTGAAGAAATTGAACATTGACTTGCATCGTAGCAACTGTCAAATTGTTTCTGATCATTTCATTCATCATCTTGTAGAATCTTGTGTAGTATGACTCAATTGTTTCTCCATCGTGAGAGGTGAATTGACCAAACTCCTAAAATAAGTTTGTCTTGACATCTTGAATGTTGAGTGATTCACCTTGTTGTAGCCTTTCGATAGCTTCCTACATCTCTTGAGCTGTCTTACATGCATCAACAGTTGAGTATATTTCATCTCCAATTCAAGTCAATATCAAATGAATCGCTTCCTTTTCTGATTCAAAATGAGCTTTTTTTGCAGGAGTCATATTCAGAACTGTCTTGACTGTTATTTGTTCAGGAACTGCTGGAGAGTTCTCTGTTGCAGGAACAGCTGGAACTACTACAGTAGTTGGAGTGTAAGGACCTTCGAGAATGCACTTTCATAAGGCATCACCATTTGGTCTTGTATCAATGTATCGTAAGAACCGTGATCGCCATTGTGCATATCGTCCTGTTGCAAGCATTGGTGGACGATCCCTTGAACCAGCTGCCATTATGTTGTTATGCATTTGACTGTCGGTTGTGGAAGTTACAATTGGAGTTGTCATGATGAATGATTGAATGTATTATGAAGTGAAAAATGATTTAAGATTCTTAAGTAGATGTGCTGTGATTGAAGTTGTGGTAAAAAGAAAAACAATAAACGTCCACGGGATTTTACAAGTCTATGATTAAAACCGAGAAAAGAATTGTGTCTTTTGCGGGATTTTACAAAATTAATAGAAAACCGTGAATGTTTATTGAATTGGATTAATGTTTGTTTGTTGTGAATTGAATGTCTTGAAACCAAAATCTTAAACTACAACATGTTTCGTTGCAGTGTGCATATTTCGCTGGCTGAAAGAAAATAAATGCTATGTCTTTTGCGGGATTTTACAAAATCAATAGAAAACCGTGAATGTTTATTGAATTGGATTAAGGTTTGTTTGTTGTGAATTGAATGTCTTGAAAATTCAAAATCTTAAACTGACATATTTCGCTTGCAGGTGTGCATATTTCGTTTGACTTGAAAATGACACATTTCGCTCAGCTTGAAAATGACATATTCTGCTCAGGAGATAATTACACATTTCGCTTGAAAACTGAGGACTGCACATTTCGCTTGATTAATACATAGTTCGCTTGAGAAAGGAATTGCATGTTTCGCTTGGTCTATTGCATATTTCGCTTGAAATGAAAACTTATTTCGCTTGACCTTAATCTTGCATATTTCGCTTGATTTCAACACTGCATGTTTCGCTTCGAATTTAACATATTTCGCTTAAAGGCAATCTTGCATGTTTCGCTTGAAATTTTCATCATATTCCGCTTGAACTGTTTTAACATATTTCGCTTGAAATTTTGTCAATAACTTATTTCATAAAGACAACATATTTCGCTTGAAAATTAACCTGCATATTTCGCTTGAGACTAAACATTCATATTTCGCTTGAACTTTTCCTGCATATTTCGCTTAGCCTACATATTTCGCTCGGTGTCACTTTCGAGTGAGGACCACTTAAACTAACAAACAAGATGTCCTTTTCTTGTGAAGCATAAATTATGGATCTATGTTCCTTGTTTGTTGACCAGTTGTGAGCTTAAAAAAATAGGAAAAGTCAAATAAGCTCGAAATAAGAGGGAAATAAGCTCGTAAATAAGCTTGAATAAGCCGAATTTTAATAAGCTTAAAATCTACCCTTGTAGTTTATCTAAGGCATGAAATGGTGACAATATAGGATATAGAACAAGTGTATGAAGTAGTGAACAAGCAAACCAAACCAATAAGCCCAAATGTTTTTGAGCCGTGAGCTTATTATCCAAAATAAGCCATAAAATTTTGAGGTTATTACGAAAAATGAAACACAAGAAGGTGTAGATCGAGTGAAGCAAGAAATAGAGAAGCAAAACGAACCAATAAGCCCTAAATTTTTTTGATTCGTGAGCTTATATTGAGAAATAAGCCACGAAAATAAGCTTTTTGAGCTTATTGAACCACAAAACAAACACAATCTACCCGAGGCTCTTGATACCAAATGTCGAATCCAAGAAATCACTTCACTTCATAATTAAGAACAAGAAAAGTAGGAAGGAGATGAGAAGAATTGTAGAGAGAGAGAGTAGAGAGAGAAAGAGAGAGAGAATGGGAAGTTTACTTGCAAAATGAAAAATTACAAATGACCAACCCCCCTCACTTTCCTTGAGGAGGTGTATATGTATCAAAACTAAAAGGCTTTCATGCCTTTAGTAATTCTACGGGCCGGGCTCGGGATTACTTGGGCTTTCGCCCGATACACGTGACCGGTTAGCTTACATTTAAGAGCCCGTTTACCCGTCTAGCCTATTACAACGTATATTAATTAATGACCGAGACCTAATATAATTAATGAACGAACTTCCATTGTTCGACTCAATATTTTGAGGCTAACAATCTCCCCCGAAGTGAGTTCATTGTGACACTCCTTCGTGAGATCAATGAGATTGCTTTTGTCGTTAAGCTCTTAAACACCCTTCTTCACATAAACCTTCACCAAATAAACCTCAAACCTTATCCTCAACAATGCCAACTCACATTCCATTACACAATGTACTTCTCTTGTACTTGTTGTACCTTTATGTCTCCTATATTTCTAACCAATATCTCTATATCTTTCCAAAACATTCTCCACCACACATCCACTATTCATCTTCTTCTCCATACAATTAACATTTCACATACACACATACACACTTCTTCATCCTAACCCTTGATCAAGGCATATCACCAATCCAAGTTCACACACTCTTTTCTCAACCCTTGGATTGCTTTTCAAACTAACATAACAAAGACAACAAACATACTTTCTTCTCTACCCTTGATCAAGCCACCTCATCAATCCAAACTCCCTCATTCTATTCTCAACCATTGGATTGATGCTTCATCTTAAACAAACACACTTATCTCACAAACACTTTCTTCTCACTCACACAACAAACACAACCTTCTCTCTACCCTTTATCTTGCCACTTATCCAAGGGTACTTCTCAGATTCTCACTCTCCATTTCAAACAAGATCAAGAGGCTTCTATGTGTCACATCATGACAACCCATCCTTCATTCTTATCCAACATGTGCTTGAAAGATTTGAAATTCAAATTTCAAATTCTCCCCCCTTTCTCACCAAGCAAAGAATATTCTAAGAATATTCTTTTGGTTCCTGACTAGCCTTTTCTATCTTTAGTTGGATCTCAACTAGCCTATTTACACATTTGAGGAATACCCAAAATACCCTTTCTGGTAATTCTTTTGTCTCTCTACTTTATCGGACAAACAAAGCGATTTTAATACTTCACAAAATGCTTTTATCAAATGACTATTTGAGTTTGTTGACCCTGAGTGTAAGAATGATTGAAAGGTCATAGCGGGAAGTACAATTAGGGGTTTATTAAGAGCCGGTAATTAAGAAGCCAAGAACCCGAAAAATGGCTTCGGGTGTTTGGTTTGTTGGGCATGCATCAGCGCATGGCCAGCGCACCACACGAGAATTAGTTAAGCATGCTAGGATAGATTATAACAATATTTAATCATTATAACATTTAGTTTTGAGAAAAACACGAAATTAGGGTTTCGGATGTACGATTTTGGATCAAAATGGAAAATGAGCATGAATTGAGTTATGAAACTTTAACAAGAGTATAAAGAACACTTCCATTAACAAAGAGTATGGTGCTAGCAAGAGTTAGTAAGGCTTGACTAACTAGTCACCCTTAATTCCTCCTTTTTGACCAATTCTTGCCGCCCCTCCCCCCTTTGATTTTCTTGGTCAAACCTTGCTAATATCTTACCACTTATATATATAAACTAACTTACAATGCATAGAGCTAACATCGACACACTCTCAACACTTAACTAAATACAATTTCTACCTCTCTTTCTCTCAACCAAACCCACGGCTCACCCCCCCCCCCCCCTATAAAACTACTGTACTAAAAAAAATTATCACCTTAATTTACCACATTCTCATATCAATCTAAGAAGCTTAATTATTTCCAAGTATGTGTTAACTGATTTACAAGTGTTGAAGCAAAGAAATCAAGAGTTTCGGGTTTCATATTTAAATTAGGGTTTTCATGAGCTTGCAAGCTTTGGAGTTTATCTAAAACAAGGGTTTAGATTACAGTTGATCATCATACATCATACACCATAAGGTTCTTCTAGAACCCTTTAATGTTCTTTCAATATTCATTTTATGCTTAAAGATCACCACCAACAATATCTATTATCCCATGGATCAAATCAAAAGCAAGAACTCTCTCTTGCTCACTCCATAGCCACGGCTAGAAAAACCAGACACAAACCCTTTCACATTTTGATTTCATAAGAGAAGCATTTATTTTGAATGTACTCATACAAGTGAAAGTGTAGAGCTGGTGTTCTCTCTCAAGTAAATAAAATACATCTTTTCCTTTCTCCTTTCTATATACATTCGGCAACCACAAGGAATCAAGAAAACAAGAATTTGATTTTTGGGTTGGCTTTGCACTAAGGTTCGTCTTTCCGACGATACACGTTTTCTTTTCTTTCCGGCAAGTCATAGTTTCGGCAAGTTGGTTCGTAGTGCACTTTCACGGCGACGTGTTTCGTTTGCGTTGTGCGACTTTGCCGACGATTTTCACTTTCATCTCCATCTGCTCGATGACAGCTAGGTATAACTATATATCTGTAATCTTCGTGTGAAACTATTAATAGTATGCATGACATGAATCATCATGGGTCATGGTTTTAGTTTCTAGTTATCGTGATAGAACAAGAAAAAGACTCAATCAAATGAATTAAAATATTGATGGACAAGTACAATATCTGCATATTTGGTACACATTCATTCACGTGAATGTGTATACAAATTAAACCATGTTGTGTCATTTAAATTATTTTTAGAAATAACCCTCAAGATTTTATTGAAGTTAATATTAACCTCGAAGTTTAGCTTGTTGGCAAATTTACATTTTAATCTTGTTCACCAGCGGACTAAAAAGTTATAAATTCGAGATTTTGATAAATCTTATTTCAAAAGCGAAAGTTACGGCGTTTTTACTAAAGAAATATTTATAAACGTTCTTATAAATATTATTTCATACTTACAAATAGATGGTGATGTAGCTATATAGAATATTATGTGGTTATCAAAGTACTATATTACTAGGGAGTTTCATAATGAGGCCTCTTCGGGGTGGCGTATCGACGAGTTGTTGGATTTACGATTTAAAGTGTCCTAGCTCTTCATACGTTTACTACATGACCTCTTAAATTATGATAGCCCGAACGATAGTACGATGTAACCACTATAGGATTATATATGATGATATTAATCAAAGTACATGGTACTTATACGACCTTAATTTAAATAGGTTGCATCTGACGATTTGTGTGACGCGTTATCTGTGATATTTGGATTATCAAAACTCAAGGTGAGTTCATAGCCCCACATTTTTACGATTTCAATGATTTATAACTATGGGGTGGAAACATGCTTTGTTTTATAAATTGGACGCAAGTGGATATTTTATATTGATTACATGTTTGCCTAAGTAGCGATAACCCAAGTTGAGCCCATTATCATGAACTGTCAATTGCATAGATGTAGTTGTTAATTACATTATGTGAGCGCGAATGTTATGAATAGATCTATTTGGGGAAACGACCTCCCCGTTCGGGTGACTAGCTATCACCGGGAACGAACGTATAGCATGTCGAATTTGGGGATGTTTCGGGTTAAACATCTAATCGGGCAGAAATTGCAATATATATTATTGCAAGAAAGATCGTCGAGCTTCAGTGTCATGAGCTTAGGAAAATGTAATCTGGTTTTGTGATGTCTGCATGTGTTGCATTATCACGGGGAAAGTCTTGCGGTCCTGCATATTATGATTTATCAAACCTATGAATTCACCAACATTATTGTTGACGTTTTAAAGCAATGTTTTTCAGGAGATCAGTAAGCATAAGGTGCCAAGGATACATTGGTGATTTTGTTTTGGGATGTCATGCTAAAGATATGGTTGTATTATGTTTTGGGAAACTCATGTGTTGTGAACCAGTATCTTTGTAATAATAATAAGGAACAAGTTAAAGCTTCGGGCTATTTGTATCAAATATTTGTTAAATCCAATGTATCAGTTTTAAAACGACTTTTTGGTCGTTCTATATATATCTTGTGTTATTGATCTATGAAGTAACACGCCCCGGACCCTTATTCCGCTGCGACCCAATTTGGGGGTGTTACAGATTGGTATCAAGAGCCAAGGTTATAGAGAATGTAATGGTAAGAAACTAGAAAAAAATGGTGGTAAAATGAGCTTATTTGAATCTATGCTTTATTGACTTATACATTGAGCTTTAGAAAGTTGTAACTTGATTTAGGAGGGAAAAGATATTCAAATGTTGTGCATTGTACACTTGTATACATGCTTGAAGGGTTCCACATTCATATATGTATACATTACATATAATTAGGGTTTTGATATAAACATTATCGGATAAAGTATGTTTTGATATAACATTGTAAATGGTACGTTAAATGGATAATGTACTTGGTAAAAATAATATTAAACGATTTGACTTGCATATTAGGATGTTTACTATTGATATTACTTGGATAGAATTTGCAATGGTAGGTTGCTGAGCTAGTTTTACTTTAGAGATGCATGTTTCCCCCCCCCCCCCCGCGCTCGTTGCATAATGAGGATAATGCAAAAATTTCCCTGTTAAAAAGGTTTGTATATATAATAGATGGATATTACAGTGCATCTAATTTAATAGATGGATAATTACATTGATGAAAATTACAGGTTGTTATAGTCTCCCTCCCTTAAAAGAAATCTCGTCCCGAGATTTAGTTGGATGCCGGAGTGATGTTTGAAAACAGATGTGGATACTTGGCACGAATTTGATCTTCGCGTTCCCACGTAAATTCTGGTCCTCTTTTAGAGTTCCATCTTACTTTGACTATAGGAATACGACTTTGTTTCAGTTGCTTGACTTCTCGATCCATAATCTCCACTGGTTCTTCCACAAAGTTGAGTTTGTCATCGAGCCGAAGCTCTTTCATTGGAATGACAAGGGATTCGTCAGATAAGCATTTCTTTAGATTAGAAACATGGAAAGTATTGTGGACATTACTGAGCTCTTCAGGAAGCTCAAGTTTATATGCCACTGGGCCAATCCGTTCAAGGATTTTGAAAGGTCCAATGTACCGGGGATTAAGCTTTCCTTGTTTTCCGAATCGGATGACACCTTTACGAGGTGACACTTTTAACATCACACGATCTCCAACTTGAAATTCTAAAGGCTTTCGCCTTACATTGGCGTAACTTCTTTGCCGATCTTTTGCAGCTTGCAAGCGTTGTCGAATTTGCACTATCTTTTCAAAGGTTTCATGGATTATTTCTGGTCCCGTAAGTTGAACATCTCCAACTTCGGCCTAGCAAACAGGTGATCTGCACTTTCGACCATAAAGTACATCAAATGCGTGTGCCTTAATACTGGATGGTAACTGTTATTTTAAGAAAATTCTACTAATGGTAAGTGTTTTCCCCATCCTTTTCCAAAATCTATAACACAGGCTCGAAGCATGTCTTCGAGTGTTTAGATGGTTCTTTCACTTTGTCCATCAGTTTTAGGATGATATGACGTACTCCTGTCTAATTGAGTACCCAAAGCATTCTGTAATGATTGCCAGAATCTAGATGTGAAATGACTGTCATAGGTCCGAGATGTAGATAGTGGCACTCATGCCGGGAATATTTCTTTTGATCGTATAAACCTTTTAAGGATGTTTTCCTACTATTTGTCTCTCGGATAGGGATGAATTGAAATGTGCGGATTTTGGTAGGAGATCGGACATTGACACTTGTGTATGTCCGTTGATGTTTTGGGTATTTTTGGGTTGAAATCAATTCGTTATTCTTTCCCACTTCACATAGAATCTCGGTTGTACAGTAAGTGGATGGTCTTCGGACTTTCTGCATTAACTCGTAGAATCATGTCAAAACAATTTGCCAACATATTCAAGCGTGATTGCCTTCAAGTTTAGGCCACAATAAAGTTTTTTTAGATCTGTACATTCTTTGTCAGAACTGGTTATGTGATTGGATTACTTTGATTTATGGGACGCATGCAATGATTAAGTCTCTCAGGTTACCAAAAAAGTGAGTAACCAGCTTATGTTTTTAATACAACGAGTTCAATCAGGCGTATTTTCAAATGCTTTGTCATGCCTCGTAAGTTTTTACCTTTGAGGTTTTTTCTGCTTGGAGTGCTTTCGTTTGAGCTATTTTGAGAATTTATTGATGGTCTTTTTTAGATGAATGGTCCCATAATTAATGATTAACGTGGAGAGTGGTTTGATTTATCCTTCTGGCTATAAGGCATCGGCTATGACATTTGCCTTTCAGGATTGGTAGCGAATTTCTCCAATCGTAATCTGACTAAGCATTATAGCAATACGGCGATATGTCTATGTTAAACTCTTTTGATCAAGGATATGCTGAAGACTTTTATGATCAGTGAACACAGTACATTTGGTGCCATACATGTCACCAAATTTTAAGAGCGAACACTACTGCTCCTAATTCAAGATCATGAGTGGTATAGTTTTCTTCATTAGGCTTAAGTTGTCGGGAAGCATATGAAATAACTTTCTCTCTTTGCATTAACACCGCTCCCAGACCTTGATGGGATGCATCACAGTAAACAACAAAATCATCATTAACTTCTGGTAATGCTAAGATTGGAGCTTCATATAGCTTCTGTTTTAGTAGTTGAAAAGCCGACTCTTGGTCTTTTCCCCATATATACTTCTTGTTTTTCTAGGTTAATAAGACTTTGTAATCTTTGAGAAATCTTTGATAAATCTCCGATAATAACCGGCAAGTCCTAATAATTGATGTATTTTTGTGGGTGTAGGAGGAGATGTCCAATTCTTAACTGCTTCAATCTTGGCGGGGTCAATATGAAGTCCTTGACTATGAATTAAGTGTCCAAGAAATTGCACGATACGAATCCAGAAATCACACTTGGATAATTTGGCATACAACTTCTCTTTCTTGAGTAATTCTAGGATTATTCTTGGATGATTTGCGTACTCTTCTTTGTTACGAGAGTAGATGCGAATATCATCGATGAACACTATTACGAATTTATCCAAGTATGGTTTACACACACGGTTCATGAGATCCATGAATACAGCAGGTGCATTAGTTAAACCAAATGGCATTACTTGAAATTCATAATGTCCGTATCTTGTTTTGAAAGCAGTCTTAGGAATATCCTCATCCCTGACTCTCAATTGATGATAGCCTGATCTTAAGTCAATCTTCGAGTAGACACTCAAACCTTAAAGTTGGTCAAATGAGTCCTCAATCATGGGTAATGGGTAACGATTATTTATGGTAAGTTTATTCAACTCCGGTTATAAGATACACATTCTGGTAAGAAATCTCTCTTTATTTTTGACAAACAAGATAGGAGCTCCCCAAGGCGAAGTACTTGGTCGGATAAAACCTCGATCTGATAACTCTAGAAGTTGGTCAGATAGTTCCTGCATTTCTAAAAGAGCTAATCTATAAGGTGCTCGGGCTCAGGTGTTGTTCCTGGAATTGGATCGATTTGGAATTCTACTTGGCGAACGAGAGGAAGGCTAGGTAGATCTTCAAGAAAAACTTCTGGGAATTCTCTGACTACTGGGATATCTTCTAGTCTTTTCGCGTCTTACTTCTTTTCCATTACTTATATTACAATAACTTGACAACCTCAGGATATATACCTTTCGGTTTTTATACAAGATATGAGACTTAGTCGGGTTTTACTATGGGCACTCGTTTATCAAAGTTTCAAAGTTTGATTGGGATGTGGACGACTTTCTCGTCACAGATAATTCTAGCATGATACTTGGATAACCAATCCATACCAATGACGACGTTGAAACTACTGAGTTTGATTGGCATAAGATCAATTTTGAAAGGTTGGTTACATCAAGTTAGTCTGGGTGCAACCCATGAATACGGGTGTTATAAGTGTTTGTTGTGTGGGTACGTCTTTGTTTTCGTTACTTAGTGGTTTCTGTATGGCCACCTATTTCGATATTGTTAATGGTATAATCTATGGATAATGGGTTTGTGGAGTAATTATTTTTAACCATCAAGAAGGCAAGGAAAAGGAAGAGATTTAGGGCTTGAATCAATGTGATGTATAGGTTTCTTCAGTTGTTATCTTCTAGTTTTGAAGACTCCTGAAGTGCCTTAGAGAAAAGTTGAGTATCCAAGGTATATAATCATCATCGCTTTTCAAAGATCAAAACTTTTCCTAACTGTCTTTAGATTATGGATGTAAACTGGACATCCACAGAAAGAGAAGAAGAAAAATATTATGGGATTCTTTACAAGATTTAGAAGGAGTTTTGAAGATGTCATTTACAATGGTGGCATCTGGTTTTGAGTGTAGCATGCAGTGGCTACAGCTTCAGTCCAATATTGTTTTGAAAATACAGATCCTAAAAGCATTGTTCTTGCAGCTTCTACAAGGGTTCTATTTTTTCTCTCAGCAACACCATTTTGTTTAGGTGTGTAAGGAGAAGAGAAGTTTTGAGAAATCCCTTTTTCATCACAGAAGTTGACAAGTGTGATATTTCTGAATTCAGTACCATTGTCAGTTCTGAGTTGTTTGACTATGATGTCATTTTGATTTTCAACTCTTTTGATGAAGACATAATGGTTTCGGGTGCATGACTTTTATTCTTCAAGAAGTATACCCAGGTGTACCTTGAGTACTCATCAACAATGACAAGGGTATACTTTTCATGGTTAATGGACTTAGGAGTTACAGATCCATGTGAAGAAGATGAAGACATTTCTTGATAGAAGATGTCTGTTTTGTTTTGCTGAAGATGCCTCTTTTATCTAATCCTAGGCCCTCTTAGAACAAAAATCTCGCATGGACCCTATGATGTATTTCCCTTTATTCACATGATGAACATTGTTTCATCTTTTGTGTGTATACAAGTGAGAGGAAGTACCAATAACAAGTTTTTGTTTTGAAGTTTGTCTGATGTGTCTTTAAGTTTAGGATGAGAGAAAGTATTTTATGACAAAGCCTAGTTTGGAGATTTTCAGAAGCTTGGCAAAGAAGCAAGATTACTTTGAGCAGAAGATGTCATGAGACAAGAACCTATTACATCTTTAATCGTGAAGTAATCATAACACAATTTTCATTGGTCAGAGTTGAAGTTGGGTAGTTCCGCTTTTCACATCAAACTGAAGCAATATATTTAGCATCACAGAGTTCACTGATGCTAATTAAATTTTATTTAAGGCCATTTACAAATGTACCTGTTGTGAAAATATACCATTACATGTTGATAGGTGCTCATAACCTCATTGTTCATGTAGAGTCACTCCAATCAATACTTTTGGTCTGGTTTTTGGGTTTTCCACAATTTTGTGCATGTGGTACCTCTAGGACCCAGTCTATGCACTTGAGCATCCATGTTCGAGGTACAGATGGGCTTCCTGATGTCACACTGCACAAATACATTCAGAATGGTTAGTTTCGCTTAGAAACCCACCTTTTAGTGGGAGTCTTGGATCTGTTAGCCTTTGATGATTTAGCTCTAGTTGATTTTAAAGCTTCAGCCTTTTTGGCTTGAAGCGCTTCACCTCTTCTGAACCATTCAATATCATAGTGATCAGTTATGGTATGATTTGAGCTACCATAAGCTTCATATCTTTTGAAGGCATGTTGAGGATTTCTTAGATTGATCTCTTCTTTATAGAGAGCTAATCCTGATGAGACTATTTTGTGTCATGCGTCATAAAACTGCCACATAATCTCCTTATGGATGTATAATTATTCATCTTAGATAAAATGATCTATAAAAAAAATTTCACCCCCTTGAATGGGGCCCAAAAAGGTGTAAAGAAGTGTTTTGATGGTCTTGGGATTTTATATCTACCCAGACTTATGAGATGCTGAGACATGTTCATGGTAGAAATGTATTCAGCATGATCACAGGTTCTGTGATCAGTTTTCTCACACTTTTTACAAAACCGAACTTTATAACAATTCTGAGAGAGATGATTGTTTAAGCCATACATATCACAACTCCTTATGAATTGTGTTTTGTATCTGTTTTGAAGTGTATTTTATGGTTGATTACTTCTGGAGTAAGATGACTGATTCTTGCTAACTTGTAATTTCAGACTGTTAAGTTCTTTCATTACACTAGCTAAAGGAGGATCATCTTTAATTTTCACACATTTTAGTTTATCAGCAGGAGCTGAGTGAACTTTTAAAGCAGAAGAGCTTTTGTTACCCTTAGCAGGAGCTAAGGATGGTTCATTTATTAAAGAACCTTTTAATAGACTTCTGCTTTGAATGTGGGGATTTCGACTCTCATAAAATGATTTTTGAATCTTATTTTGGTCTAGAAATAGGTTCATAATCATCCAACTTCTTCAGTGGAGGAAGAGGGGTGCTACAGACTGAAGATTTATCAGCTGAATCATAATCTGTCATTGAAGAGTCAGTGACAGCAACTGAAGGATCAGTTGTGTCTCTTTTTGTGTCGATAGATAGGAGTATCATACCAGTATCATAATTTGGCAGAATAAAACCTTCAGCTTCAGACAACCAAGGTCTTTCAACACCAGGTATAGTCACTTTTGTGTCATCAGCTGAAGATTTTACAAAGACTAGGTCTTTTTTCCCTAAGCTGGAGGGATCTTCAATGAGTTGATCAACTCCCATAATTCTCTTCTTTTGAGAGGGGATTTGTTCACTGATACAATGATTTACTTTGTTAGAATTGTTAATCCATGTTTTAGTGATTGCTTTTAGCTCTTTCAGTTCAGATCTTAAGTTTTTATTCTCTTTGAGAATTTTAGTGTTTACATGCTGCATAGTAAGAAAATTAAGTTTTGCTTGTTTTAATACTAAAAGCTGTTCTTTGCATGTATTTAGTTCATGAACAAGATTTCTATATTTTGACAAAAGATTACTTCTTTGTTCTTCAACAGTATTTTTGGATCTAGTACACCAAATAATCTTGGACAGACTTTTCTCATCATTCTTTATCTTCATATTTCAAAGCAATGAGTGTGTACCTGTTTCTTCATGAGATCTATCCCATTTCCACCATTTCTGGCGCACCTTTTGGCTGACAATGTATTTTCTTCAAGATTGTGTGGTATGAGGTACTTTCATTTCCACCATCTCATTGTCATCTAATGACACTTCTTCTTCATCTCATTCATAGGCTTCAGTGATAAGTCCTTTGTTCTTTACCATAGAGCTTTAGAGGCTGAAGCATTTAAACTCAGAAGAGCTAGTTTAGCCTTGACTTTGTTGTATTTGACTTCAAAGTCTTTGGTAGGCCTTAGTTCAGGTTTGTGCTGAGGGGAACTGAGAGGTTTTGGTTGAAAGGGTGACTGATATGTGGAAACTGAGGTTTTTGACCAGCAGTCTCTTGTAAAGTGACCTTTCTTGGCACATTTGTGACATTCAGTTTGGTCAGTTGACTTTGTACTACTGAATCTTAAGTACCTTTCTTGTGATGAATACTTTTAAGATTTGGACTTCTTATAAAAGATGACTCTTGTGCCATTCCTTGTAGATCCCGCTATACTATATATCGGGTTCATTAAGATACTCTGAATGTTCTTTATCATCTTCTGCATTCATCAGGATTATCTTGAAAGTCCTGGACAATAGAGGAAGAGAAGAAAGCAGTTGATAGAGGTGTTGCAGAGATAAGAGATTTATTCTTTTCAGTCTTATAAATACTATCTATAAGGTTTTCTTCATATTTAAGTTTACCAAATAGAGAAGCAAGCTTAGAATCTTTCACATTATTTGTGTTTCTAAGAGTTTGGCAGAAACTTAGCTACTTCTTTGGTAACCTATTTATAAAACCAGTATTTATTTTAAGCTTTGAAAGTTTGATGCCATCATTTACTAACTCATTCATTAAAGCTTTGTATCTGGTGAAAGTTTATGTTAGAGATTCACCTTCTTTGAATTTGAAGGTGTTATAGCACAATTTTAGGTCTATAACCCTACTTTCTTTCACATCAAATGGGCCCTCATGATACAGTATCAGGTCATATATGTCTGAATTTAGTATTAATAGTTTATGACAGAATTCATTTTGGGTCATCTGAGAGGAACAGACATGATGAGACTTTTGACGTCGACTGATCTAATTAGCAGCTTTTTCCTCCATCTTGTCATTGGATATCTCGGGAATTCTTTGACTAGATGTCATGGGGCGTTAAAAGGACCCTGTTATTTTTGATGATATTTTCAAAATTGAAGTTCAATAACAATAATTGTGGCACTACAACTGAACCTTGTTTTTACAATTGGTTGGGAAATTTTCCATCCTCTGTACAGGGCTTGTGCATTTAGCTGGCTTACCAGTATTCAAGAGTTTGTGGTACTTCTACTGCTGCCATTTAAGATGGATCTTGATTTTAAAAATCTTTGAGCCTTTATATATATCCTTTTAAAGGGACTTTATAAACTAGAAGGCTTTGATACCACTTGTTGGTCCCTTGGAATCTGATATAAGGTTTATCAACTTTAAACTAATCAGATTACATAGCAACAAAGTGAGTTTTAAACAAATATATATAAATAATATAAAGAACAAGTTTAAAACACACAGAAGTGCTTTTCAACGTATAGACATTTATTAGAATCAAATAAAGAATCTATGACACAATGTTAGAAATACGAAAAAGTGTCGGTCACTTCCAATATAGGTAGTCGTAGCTCGTAGTGAGTTGTTAAGTTAAGTTAGTAAGCTAACCGGGCCAAAGTTACATTGTAAGCCCATACCATAAGCCATGGCCGGTTAGATAAGGAGTATAAGTACCCTCTCCATTGCTTAGAGAGGGTGTTGGTTGTTCATTTTCACATTTACACTTAATATAATATTCCATGTTTCCTTTCTCTCTCTAAGTGTTCATCCAACCACCTTTTTCTCTCTCTAAAACTCCAAGTGATTCATTCCATACTTGTGTAATATTATTCTACAATTGGTATCAGAGCCATAGGGTGTTTGTGTAGGTTTTGTGTGTGTTTGTTACTCGTTTAGCTCGTGTTCTTGGTTCGAATCCATTTAAAAAGTTTTTCACTTTTGTGAGGGTTTAAAATCCATAAAGTTCATAACTTTCTTACTTTTTATCTTAGTTTAAGGCTATATGATAAGAAAAAATCTTTCAATAACCATAAAAAATATCTTCTTTTGTGTGGTCTTTTCTGGTTAAAAATGAGGGGTTTTTGTAACAAGAATCTTTCTTAGAAAGTACAAATCTTGATTTCAAATTTTTTGGCTTAAAATCCATAAAGTTTGCATTTTTAAGGTACCTATAGGCTTAGTAATACTAGTTGTACAAGAAATATTGTGTAAAAACGATCAAAAGTGAGTCTTTTTGTGTTTTGAAAAATCCGAGTTTCGTTTTGTTGAAGGCGAGTTAACAATTATTTGGTGAAGGCGAATTAGCAATTGCTTTGGCGAAGGCAAATTAGCAATTGCTTGTCGAAGGCGAATTAGAAATTGTTTGTTGAAGGCGATTTAGCAATTTTAGTTAAAGGCGAATTAACAAGATTCTTTGCAAGGCGAATTAACATCTTTCCTTCACAAGGCGATTTAGCAAATTCCTTTAGAAGGAGATTTAACAGATTTCCTTTAGAAGGCGATTTAACAGATTTCCTTTACAAGGCGATTTAACAGCTTTCCTTCACAAGGCGATTTAGCAAGAGTCCTAAGACAAGGCGAATTAACAGTGTAAATTATACGGTTTATCTCTTTGATTTGTAAAATCTCGTGACACATTCAATTGTCTTCCCGGTTTTATCAAGAGTTGTAAAATCCCGTGTAGTTCTAAGACTTACAACACTCAAAAGACAACTCACTAAAAAACACAATTACTTTCAATCACCGTTCGATCCACAAGTAATCTAATAACATCAAATCAACATGGATTTAATTATTTCACTTGGACAAAATAATACTCTTGCTGAGTACATGATACTCTCCGGTGCTGACAATCGTCCACCAATGTTGGACAAGGACCTGTATGATTCTTGGAAAAGTAGAATGGAAATATACATGCAAAACAGAGAGCACGGAAGAATGATACTTGAATCAGTTGAAAACGGTCCACTCATTTGGCCTACTATTGAAGAGAATGGGGTGACTAGAACAAAGAAATATGCTGAATTATCTGTTGCTGAGAAAATTCAAGCTGATTGTGATATGAAGCCAACCAATATCATTCTTCAAGGTCTACTAGCTGATATCTATTCACTTGTGAATCATCACAGAGTTGCCAAGAAAGATTCCCAACAATCCTCCCCTAAACTTGATATTCACTTGTTAATCATCAAGTTTCTTCAATGTAAAGCTTCTTGATCACCAGGAGGATGTATCCAAACACCCTTCACTTCTAATTGCTATTTGAAATCTTGTATTCCTTGATTCTACATCATTTTAAAGTTCTCATCAATGAAGGTAACCTCTGCATCTGCATCATCAATCCTCCCCTGTTTGGATGCATCCTCACCCAAACTTTCTTCATTATCAGATAAGTGGTTTTTAAATTCTCTAAATCACGAACCATGGTAAGAAAATTGGTACAAAGAATCATCAATTCAATAAGTCAAAACTATCCTCATCACTTTGAAGTGAATCACAGAAATGTATAGTTTTTGGCAAACTACCAGCCATAAACGAATTGATGATTCTTTATCGCTTGCCATTTGCCTCGGAATAGCCAATTCTTCATAATAAAACATGGTGAATTGATAACCATATAGTTTTGGGCAAACTATCAGCCATCAACGGATTTGAGAAGTCTTTACCAAGAGCCATTTGCTTTGGACTAGCCAACTCTTAACTGTGAAGCATGGTGAGTTAAGAACCATATAGTTTCTAGCAAACTATCAGCTATCAAAGGATTTGAGAATTCTTTAGCAGATGCTGTTTGCACTGGAATAGCCAATTCTTAGTGTCGGTTAGACATGGTGAATTGATTACCATTTGTTGTGTTGAAATGAAACCAACACCTGAAAATTCTCCTATCCCTTGTAGCTTTCCAATTCTCAAAACCACTATCCATACATCAAGCTAAGAACAAACTATCCGAGAACCAAACTGTGTGTTTTATCTGATATCGCACAATGCTAGCAGTATAAACTCATTTTAATACTAGCAGTTTGATCAAAGCTGGTAGTGTTAATACCCTTCTGGCAGCACTAACCACCCCTTCCCCATAATCTGCTAACAATCAAACTGCCATATCCAATCACCAAAGATCGCATCATAACACACAGTAGCATCTATACCCGAAACCTTTAATGCTTCCTGCTCTCCATTAACCCATTCATAATAGGGTTTTACTAGCGAATATCCCACAAACCTGCTAAAGAATTCTAATGTTCAACCAACGAACAGTAGTATCAAAACTTGTAGCAGTATCAATGAATGAACACTTCACATCAATAAACCTGCTTTTGTTAAGACAAGGCCCATCAAAAGATCACGCAGTCAATGATTATCAAAACATACCATATATACCATCTTCACTAAACTTATATCACACGTATTAATTCCAGCATCACATAGAGTTCACCAAACATCAGTACCATCATCATTTAAACATACACAACCGGCTCATAACATATCTAGAGTGAAAGCCCATTAACTATCTGCTCCAATATCTTTTGTTAAGAACCAGCCCAATTCAAATTGAGAAAAAGAGTATATATCAGTTAGGGTATCATGACATATCCCTAAACACAGTATACACACGCCTCTCTTTGTCCTTCGTCTCCAAACACAAACGCAGCAGCAAGAAAATTTAAAACGAGCAGCATCAAATGTATACGAACAATATTAATCATATACTGTTAGCATTAAGAATAGTGGATATTCCTGCTCGAACCATGATCCTTCTTCTTCAATCATTCAGCCACCATCACATAAAAACCCTAGTAGTAGTAACAAGACCAACAGCAATAACTCCGAAACCTTAGCAGTACTAATCTCGTATACCACTGTTACATACAAACACGAACCAATCTCATCTCTCTTCTCACACATCATCACGAGATCAAACAACAGTATTAAAAAGTTCACAAATCCTAAATGTTTACTCCTGTAGTCGTGACAGTAGCAACATCTTAAACCAAAGAAACGCATCCTTCTGAACCAACATGCTACTATCATCGTTCATCTGCTTGTCATTCTTATTAGCACATATTCAGTAACTTATTATACTTATACTCTCAACCATAAACACAATAACTTATAAGCTTCAATGATTAAGAGTAACAAGATACAAGAACCTTATTAGGGCTTCGCAACGATCACATCCATACCATGAGTAATACATCACCGAATCTTGTAACCTGCTGTTTTAACACGACCATCATCAGACCTTCATATAATAACATGATCGTGACCTGCTGCTATAAACCCTCCATGTCGAACTCTATTAGGGTTTTAGAAAACCCTAAATTCTTCTTCTTAACAAACTTCTGATTAAAATAAAACCCATGTAATCTAGGTTTCGTTGAGAACACCACTATGCCTTTAAGTAATTTCTTCATCACAACATTCTTCTTGTAGATGACAGCACTACTAATAACCCTTTATATTAAGATTACACTTCCCAAGTCTGCTAGTCCGCACACCAAAGCCTAGGAAACATGTACTGCTGTAACCCCTTTCTCTCACAAACCTTATCATAGTAACCCGTTGAATACTACACCTGTTGTATCTTTATCATTGTTGTTTATTTGCTGTAGCAACATCAAAATTACAAAACCCACAACACTTCCATTGAACAACAAAACCATAAGCATTACCAATAGCCTTTTATCACCACAATACTTTATACAAGTATGACAACAATCACAAACCAACTGCTTTTAAAACTCACGCTAGCAGTACTAAGTTCTTTGTACTAGCAGTACAAAGTAACAACTGGCAATGACTAATAGTTACTAGCATACAAAACAATCAGCACCATTGAACATAAACTTTCAAGAGTTGCCCTTCTTGATACGCCATCAAAATTAAACCATGCAGCCAATCTCCCCTGTTCACTTTTTGCAAATCTAATCAGAATAGGTATAGACAACACCTGCTGTGACTTCAAACACACAAACATATGCATACTACACTTAACCTGTTTGTGATACATAATTAAATAAACCTTCTTCTTAACCCCTTGAGTTTTTCTTGAAACCATCTGTTTAGAGATATGTGAAAACCCTAGTTTTCCTAGAATATCTTAAAACAAACAGTCAGTAACAATATGAACCGACACCATACTATCTTTCCATCTAACACTTTATTTCTCTTTTCTGCCAAAAGTTAAGTCCTATAGAAGAACAAAAATACAAACACAGTAATACACAATTACACTCTTGTTTTGAATGCCCAACATAAGAAAGTTAGTGTCTGTTTGAAGTCCAAATCCGAAACAACATAACCTGCCTATGCAATCAACATAAATCATATCTTGTCAAGGTCTTTGATGCACTATTGGATTTGAAAACATGGTCTAATTCTTCCAAGTTTTGGTTTCCAAACCCAGCTACTGAGCCTTAAAAGTATTAACATCTCTTTTGCCTAGCGATAATTAACCCTTGTACTCTTAACAGTATTAACTCTTTTGTTGAAATATCTGTTGTAATTTGCTATTTTCTTGTTAAAGGGTCTTTTAACAGATGAATATGCTTTATAATAAGAGTATGTTGTTGGCATAACATCATTCATTGTTTTTCTGGATTGAGCAGTACTAACTGATTGGCAGTATTAAGTGATACTAGGCCTGACTTAGTTAGTACTGCTTGTGGAACTATGTTACTTTTTGGATTAAGGTGAGAAAATCTACCAAAGTTCTAGTGATTCACCCTCTTTGAGTTGTTCTACACTAGTTTAACCTGTTTTGATCATTAATCTTTCTCTTGTGTTTACAGGTATAGTGCAAGTGATCAAAACTACCACATACATAGCAAGCCTTATTGTTAAACTCAAAATTTTCACCTAATTTCTGAGTCATCATACCATTCCAGTTTCTTTTATTTCCTCTTGGGCTCTTATTGTTTTTCCTAGGGTTTTCTGCTTGCTTAACAGTTTCATTCCTAGCATTAACAGATTTAATATTTTCAAAGCTAGTTTGACTAGTTTTGGTTACTTCCTTACTTTGTCCACAATCTCAACACTTTACTGTCAGATTCCCATTCTCAAGATTGGGTTCACTTATCCTAACAGTTTTAATTTTAGTCATTTCCACTTTATCATTACTAGTTTCGGAATTACTTGTTTTAACTTTAGACACACTAGTAATTATTTCACTTACTTTAGACTCTTTTGCACCATTATGCCTAAAACTAGCTTTATCATTAGCACTCAATTGACTATTAAGCAGTGTATTAAGACTTTTTCGAAAAGTTTTAATGATTCTAATTGGTTATAATTCTTCTTTTCTTTTACAGCTTCTTCTAATAGTTTTTTTATGGAAAAAAAAAAAAAAAAAACAAAAAAAAATTTGTGAGTACATCAATTTTGTCATCTAAATCAATTTTCATAAATCTAATCTTTTCCTCATACCAAAGTTGATTTTTCTGATGAGCAACTAATTGAGCCTCTACCTTTTTAAAGCTTGAGTATAGGCTTGAATTTCTATACTAGCATCACCAAGTTGTTCCCTTTGAGTATCATATAATTTTTTAAGTTGTGCATATGATTGCTCACATTTAGTAGAACAAGTATGTACCTTAGAATTAGCATTTGAAGAACTTGAGCTGTAGGCCATCTCTTCTTCGACAAACAAATCTTGTGTGTAGAAAATGTGTTCTTCTTATTCTAAGCTTCTCAACCAGCTTTGATACCACTTGTTGATCCGTCTCTGACAGATCTTTTAACTCCTTAGCTGATATAAAGGTTTTAGTTGATATGGAATAATCCAAGAACAACTATGGTAAAACTTGTGAATTGGGAATATCACAAACATATGGCGGACAACTAGGTTTTGTATACTAGAAGAATAATAGCAATTACCAAACGTGGCAGCTTCAATATATTAATACGATCACTCTAATGGTGATGAGGGTTAACAACCTTTGAGCTATAAACTAACTATAGTAAAACGTGTATATGATGATTGTGTAGAGATTGATGTATTTTCTCTACACCCTAGGGCCTCCTTTTTATTTTTTTATAGTAACAAGGAGTCTTCGTATGTTACAATACAATTAATACTTTCCTAAATATTCTACATCAATACTTTCTTAATAAACCTTATAACCTACTCATCATATTTAATACTTATTAATACTTTCCATAAGTATTCAACTTCCTACAAACACATTAAAATATTATAAAGAAACTAATCATATTTGAATATTAATCCTGATCATCATATCTTTGACCATATCTTCTACAATCTTCCATTATATAATAGAATCTATCTTTATGTTCGATTTAAGTCTCACTGTTTCATTTATTCAAAATGCATCAAGGAATCTTTAATTCCCAACAATCCTCCCCTAAACTTGATATTCATCTTGTTAATCATCAAGTTTCTTGAATGAAAGATTCCCAATAATAGAACAAGTAACCAAACAGCTAACTTAATACAAGTGTGATTTGGATACGATCTACGAATCCATAGAAGACAGCTCTGTTTGAATACAAGTGTCTCATTTTATAGGATAAAGAAGAACAAGTAACCAAACAGCTCTGATCACGAATCTATAGAAGACATCGTGTAATATTTACTCTCTTAATCGTTCGATTTTAAATTGTTTGATTACGTTTGTATAATTATAATGGTTATGGGCTAAGTACCTAGGTAATAGCCATCTTAATGAAAGTACTCAATGTTTGGTTGTTTTTAAAAAAATCACAAATTTTATTGTATCGTTGATATGTTTAATTTGTTTATCCACCTCATACTTGTTTATGTGTTTGAATATCCGACCTATCATTCAACTGGGTCTAGTGATACGGACCAAGTAATCTAGATACCGGGATAGCTCTCCATATTTTGTTTCATATGTCTGGACCAATAAGATCACAAATAACGTTCTGTCTTTGTCTTTAAATTATGAACTTAGTTGGATCGGTAGGTGACCCATTTAGGTTTCAGAAATCATGCTCTTAATTTACTAATAAAGATTGGAATAGTGGACTACCGGTATATAAAACACCGTCAAACAATAAGTGGGTAAAGTCCCGTTGGGCTAGGGTTTTAACAGGATCACCACTGCTTTAATTCTTTAAGATAGATTATAATTAAACTAAAGGATGCTTTATGCGGATGCGCTTAATTGTGACAGGATTAATCGTGTCTAGGTCTTAGGATGATGTCCCGCCTAAGTTTTAAGAATGATATTCTAACATTCCGGATTTAAGGTCACTATTTACTCCGAGCTTTATTTCTATTTTCATTTTTAAGCGAGTTATTAATTTTACGTTTACCGGATTTAGTAAGAATTTTCCAGTTCTTAGCTTTGCGTGAGCCGTATTTAGAAATCTATTCCGTCTTCGCATCTTAATATTATTTAAATAATCCATAATATTCCTCGACGATTATAATTTTCATAATTTTCATTTTCCGTTGTGTTTCGCGTTTACGTAAATTCTTGCTAAAACTCGCATTTTTACCTAAAACATTACCTTTTCTTAATTAAACTTACAATACACTTTAGTTAAACTTTTATAAACTAAAAAAAAAATACATTTTCCCAAACCCAAGGCCCTATGGCCGGTTCTACATGACCACACTCAACCTTTTTTTTCTCTTTTCTATAAACCTAATTATACTTCTTCATTTTCCCCATACATGCAAGTAACTCTTCATTCCTCAAAATTCAAATCCTCTCTTCTTTTGGTCTCCATTTCTGCCGAAATTAGCCTCATCACCACCACCATCATACAAAATTTTCCTACTCCTTTTATCCATTATAACACCATCCTAAAGCCTCTTGCAAAGTTTGGTGCAATTTCTGAAATTGAAGAAGTTAGGGCTGGTTTTCCTTGAGGTTTAGGATTGGGGTTTTTGGAAGAATATTAACTCATTAGAGGAAGGTTAGAAGCTTTTTAATATTGTGGTCATTAGTTCGAATCAGCCCACACAAGAAAAGAGGGTGTTTTTGTTTGATTCACTAGCCTTAATCTTCTTTTTGTAAGCTATATCTTTCTTTTATTTGTCCTACCTTTTTATTTCTTGTTTTATTTAATTTTAATCCATGAAAATGGATGTTTAAGTTCTGAATATATATATGTGATGATGTTCTTGAGGGTGTTTTCATTTAGTTATGGCATTTTGTTAGGTCTTGGATGATTAAAAATGAAGTTTATAAAGGTTTTAAGTTGAAATATGGGGACTGTTTTGAAAAAGTAAAGCAAGACTTGTGATTACTAAATAATATTTGCCTGAACTATGATTAAATTACATGAACTGGAAGATACATGCTTAGCGATATAGGATAGTTGGATGCTCAACCAACTCCTTGGGATGAGTGAGTTATGGCCAAAACAAGAAAATAGGTCAAATCTGGACATATGATTGGAATACGAGTTAAACTCCAAATTTTTGCCATAAAATAATAGATCTAAAGGTTTGGGTCCAGTATTTATTTTTTTTTTTTTTTTTATGTATACATCACATAGAAACCAAGCCTTATGACCTTCACCTTCATTTCTATCATGGTTGGGATTTATGGCTAGTTAGTAAAGGGTAAAATTTTTTACCTAACTTTCCGTTTTTGGACAACCAGGGGTAAAATGGTCCTTATCCCACATAGTCACGAAACTTTGTAAATTAAAGACTTACATTTCTGGAAACTAGACACAAGATATCTTTGCCATGGGTAAAACCTCACCTATAGAACATTTGTGAGCTAGGAGATATGAGTCCCATGAAGTTAAGTAAAACTCAGAACCTAGTTTTTTACTCTAGTCAAAATTGAAAACGTATGGTACACATGATAAAATAACAGTTAAAGCCCCTAATCCTATAGATGTTCATTTGAACTATAAGGACCAGGTTCACATGTCAATTGGGGTTAAAAAGGACTTGGTAGGGGGGGGGTGGGGTGAGTTTCTTGTGAAATGCCAATACTTAATCTCGGAAACACATCTCATGATCACATGTTTAATTTTCTACGTATTGTTACTTTCTACGTACTAAGTCGCGTCACGTATTTTAGGAGGTGCTTAGGAGTACTTCCCGCTCGCTCAAGACTCATAATACTTCTGATCTAATTGTCCTTACGGTGAGTTCATAGCCTCGTATTTTTACACTTTAATTGTTTTAGAAACCCGTGAGGGAGATAACATGCTTGTTTTTAAAATAGAACACAAGGAACCCGAATGTATGCTAGTAGCCTTGATTATTATAAGTTAGCTTAACTCGCTAAATAAAAAGTCCTACGGAAATCATGAATTGTTAATTGCGTGAATAAGCAAAACGCTAATACATGAATAGTACGATTAGAATTACCACCTCCGATCCGTGACGACTAGCTATCGTCTTGTGTTGGGAACATAACACTACGGACGCATTGTATAGAGAATAAGATACACTCATAGCGAGGGTGTATAATGGGCATTATATTGAATATATGGTAAGGTTCGATGTCATGAGGCTTATAATAATCCCCCTATAATGTTGTCTGATCCACATCGTTATATCCTGATAATTTTTTGAAATGACTACTTTGTGTTTGGAAAAAAAAAATTGTTTATAAAATTTAAATATGTTAAACTCTATGAATTTCACTCAACATTATTGTTGACGTTTTTAGCATGTTTTAATCTCAGGTACTTGAAAGAAGATTCGATTGCGATGGAGAATGAAGGCCCGATAAATAATAATTCATTCGAAAATGTTTTTTAAACGTTTGTATGAATGTTGTAAAACTTATTTGGGGACCGTGATGTAAACTTTTATTATTTGAATGAATGAAATTTTCTTAAAATGTCACTTTTTGAGTCGTTTTCTATGATTTGAGTTATTGTGCTATGATGTAACACCATTTGACCATTCCGCTGACATGACGCTGAAATGAGGGTGTCACAGATTGGTATCAAGAGCCTAAGTTATAGAGAACAAAAAATTTCAAAAGAAGAAAATGAATAAAAGAAATTTTTGGAAATCTTTGAACTATAACGATGCAAGAAGATATCTCGATTACCGACAAGACCAGGAATGAGAAGTTTTAATTTGGAAATATAACTTGAAATATAATATATGTTGGTAAAATTTATTAATATTAATAGTAATTTCTTAATACAAATACGAATATTTTTAACGACGCAGATTGTCATGGAGAACCCTAACTCCCCTAACGAGTCGAACGAAGCTATTCCCGAAGTAAACCCAGTTATTCCCGAGCCGAACCACGTTGAGGATGCCCATGATCCTAACGAAATGGTTGACATTCCCGATGATGAGGAGTTAGTAGATTATGATGGGGATGATAGAAAAGAACCTAAAGAAGAACCTTAGGAAGAACCCGAAGAAGAACCGGAACCAAATATTGGGCATGGGGATCAGTTTGCCCAACATCTTACCCACACCCGGTAATAAAATGGTGTGTTTAGAGGAGGAGAATATATGAAATGAGAGAATGTTAATGATGAGGATATCGAGGATGAGGATGTCGAGATTGAGGTTGATGATGCGGCAGAGTTGATCTTTCCTTATGAGGTGGAGGGTGACCAAACCTCGACACCTAGAGATGAGTCTTCTAATTCTGAGCCGCCTAATGCGGAGTCATCTGATTCTGTATCGTCTGATTCTGAGTTGGAGGACAAGGAGGCTGATATTGCACATAGGCCTACTGGTGGGACTGCTACCCAAAGGCCGTTTGCTATCCGTATTTCCCGAGGGATAAGTATGAGGTAGGAAGTCATCTGCTGCAACTTGACACAACAATGTTGGCGGATTGGAACCTGGGCATGAGCGTGACTTGGAGACTACTCCGTAACTCGAGCTAGCATAATTGAGCCGAGGTAGGTACCAACCCGTAACTAATACAACTCTTTGAGACTCGAGATTAAGATAGGTGAGAAGGAAAAACGATACTTGATCATGGACTTGGGTAATGTTGAAAAGACTTTGAGTAATGTGGTTGAGAGGTTGAAGATTCTTGAGAGTGAGGAAAATGCAACTTTGAAGAAAAAAGGTTTTTTGGATGTAGACCGCGACTAGGTGCATGGCCCCCCCCCTCCGATGGAAGCACGATACGACAGGAAGGAGTTTTTGCATGATCCATTGTTGGACAGGTGTTTTATGGGAGATGGTTTCTAAAGGAAGCGGTTCCTGAAGCCGCCCTCAGATATGAAGATGATGGACGTCCGAAGGAAGAAGTCAAAGAAGTTGGACTGAGGATGAATGGACCTTTCGAGCCACGTGGACCACCTAGTGACTCTTAGTAGATTAGTTTATCATTTGTAGTATCTTTTGTAAATCACTAACTAAACTGCGATGTCAGTTAGTAGGACTAGTCTTTTGGAGTTGTATAACATTAGATGGTGACATGTAATGTATGACAATGCAACTTGTAACTTGTTGGTGATTAATGAAATGACTATCTTTTGGTTCTAATTCTATGTTGTGTTGTCGTTACCTTTCTTTATTGTTTCCTTCAAAAAATGATTCCTTTTGCTTAATACAATCATTGAATGAATACTCATTATGATTTGATTTGTGTTGTAACAGGATCATGCCGCCAAAACCTATGTCTGAGGCTCATATGCGCGAGATTATTAAAGACCAAGTTACCACATCCATTAATGAATTTATGGCAAATATGAACCATGGAGCCAGTGGTGCTGGAGCCGGTGGTGCTAGATCCGGCGGTGCTGGAGCCGGTGGTGATGGAGCCGGTGGTGCTGGAGCCGGTGGTGCTGGAGCCGGTGGTGCTGGAGCCGGTGGCGCTGGAGCCGATGGTGCTGGAATTGGTGGTGCCGGACCAGTAGAAGCCGAAGTTACTGGGTGTACTTACATGACCTTCATGAAGTGTAACCCACACACTTTTAAAGGCACTGAAGGTGCCGTGGGTTTATGTCAATAGTTTGAGAAATTGGAATCTGTGTTTCGAATAAGTGACTGTAGGGAAAAGGATAAGGTGAAATTTGCAACCGCCACCCTCCAAGGTCGTGCATTGACTTGGTGGAATAGAAGAACTGCTTCCATGGGTATTGTTGCTACTAATGGTACTCCATGGGCTGAAGTAAGAAAGTGGATGGCCGAGGAGTTTTGTCCTCAAAGTGTGTTGCAAAGACTAGAGCAAGAATTGTACAATTTGAAATTAAAACCGATTCCATGAACTGGCCCTGTTGTGTCCCAGAATGGTGGAGCCTGAGCAGGTGAAGGTGGAGCAATACATTCGTGGATTATCGAAGAACATACGTGGTGATGTGATCTCGTCGCAACCAGCCACTATTGATCATGTTGTCCATATGGCTTATCAGCTTATGGGACAAATAATCCAAGATAAAACTGATGAGGTTCATGAGGGTGAAAAGAGAAAAGGGGAAGGAGATCGGGGTGGTCGTGGTGACAACCGACGCGACTACAACAACCGACAAAACCAAAGAAGGGCTAATGCTGGAGCCATGACCAATGCTGTATCAAATGACAAAGAGGTTTGTCTGAAATGCAAGAACAAGAAGCATAATGGGGATTGCTGGAAGTGCAGTAAGTGTGGTAAGTTAGGGCACAAGACTGCTGCTTGTAGGTGCCACCGACAAGAAAGATTGATTGTTATCAATTGCAATAAAAAGTGTCACCTAAAGGAGATTGCCCTACATTTGAGAAGGAATGGTCAGGATGGAAATAATCGTAGAGCTGTTTACAAGTTAGGAGCTATGGATGCTCAGGAAGATCCGAAAGTCGTTACTGGTACGTTCTTACTTAACAACTGATATGCTACTGCTTTATTTGATTCGGGTACCGATAAAAGTTTTGTATCTACAAATTTTAGTACCCTTATTGATATTAAACCGTTGAGTTAAATACTACTATAATTCAACTGGCCGACAAAAAAAGTAGTAAGTACAATAATGTATTAATAAGGATGTGCACTTAACCTTTAAACCATTCTTTTCCAATCAATTTGATGTGTAAATAGAACTGGAAGTTTTGAGCATCATTATTAGGGATGGATTGGTATCAAGATATGATGCGCTAATTTGTATTGAAGAAAAGTTAGGAAATTCCCGTAGAATTAAAGACGTTGGTTATCTATAACAACCCAAGAATTTTCATCAACCTATTTTACTATTATCATAATTATACGGGGAAATTTTTCGCTTTATTACATTACTTGCATTGTCAATATCTCAGTATCCATGAAACTACATACTACAGTAAAAAAAATAAAAAAAAAAACAAAGACGAAGCTCACCAACCTCATCTATGGCAAATCCGGTCTTCAATATTGTCAACAAATATCATAAAAGTCAAGTCAATATCTTAAGAAACCATATTACAAACTAACATTTATTCCTATAAATGTACGATTCGCACGTTTATATCAAAATGGGCCTTAAAACTATCGTATACCTCTAAACCCTAATTCCATAAAAGATTAATATCTAAAGAGAATGTACAAGCTACTAAAGCATAGGTACAAGTAACATAACATATCATATGAATATACATTCCCTCCAAAGAAAGGTACAAGTCTTTCAAAGCTCAATATACAAGTCATTAATGCACGATATCTAAAATAGCCGTTCTACCTCCGTTTTACCTCTAATTTCTTCACCACCACTCCTGTGCAAGCTACTACACTCAATATACAATGTGTAAACCCTAATTATTCTATTCATAAGCTTTCATACACATTTTACACTCAAAACCCTAATTCAAAAGTCAGAAACCCTAACCCGAGCAAAATAGTAAATCATGACCCGTTTCTTGGTTTTTATCCATCATAACCCTAAACCACCCAAATAAGTTTTGAAATAACTATTTTTACAATCATATCAAATCCTAATTCAATCATTTATTCATCATTACTTCATCATTTTTACTTCAACTTGTACGTAAAACTATCCTAGAACCCTAAATGAACGTAAATTGGTTCATTTAACACGTTTACTCATTTTAAACCATTCTAATCCCAAATAACCAACCAAGCCATTATAAACCTAAAAAGAGTATTAAAAATCATTATCCATCATTAACTTGAAAGTGCAAGAAAACAAAGCCGAGAAAACCTTAATGGAATCCAGAAAACCTAATTATGCCCTAATTGAACTTTGACCCTTTCTCAATTTCCACCCATTATAACTTAAACCAATGACCAAAATTCATTGATAATACTTTATATAAGCCCTAGGATTTGTATTCCATCATTCCTAATCAAGAGTAAATGCAAATTTAGCCCAAAAAGTTTAAGAAAACCCAAACGAGCCTAGTTTGAACTCCGTACTCACATTTCCTTCATTTCTATCCGTTTTAACCCAAACGAATTGCTTAATCTTTACTATTACTTTAATCCCAGACCTTAATAACCTATTTCATCTATCCTTAATCATTATAAACACAATGTACCTTGGAAAGACTCTTGAAAACTATGCCGAGCCCAAAACAGACCCGCACCCCATTTTTGGCTTCTTTAACCCATTTTAGCCCTAACCATGTGCAAGGCACTTGCATAAACTCCTTCTAGACACCTTGTATGCTTGAACCTTCTCTTGGTCGAAATTAAAGGCACATGGCCTTCTTTTTGCTCCAATCAGCCGCGAACACCCAAACACCCCTAAAAACCTTCCACCTTGCAATCCTACCACCTCTAGACCTCAATACTCATCATGTAGCTTCAACACATCACCCCCTAGCTGTTACACACGTCCTATATCAGATTCATAAGCTTCCTTGGTCCTTAAGGGTTCATTTGCCTATAAATAGAACTCAAAACCTTCATTCTAAACTCGCACCACACCTCCTCCTCTATAACCTTTATAGGCAGCAATCCTTTGCTCCCTTATGATCCTAGGATCATTAAAGAAGTTCAAGAAGCGAATCCCTGAAGTATTGAAGCCTCGGAGTAAAGATACAAGGCGTACGAGTGGAAATACTACCCGAAATGACCCATTTCCACCATTTTTGATCATTGAAGCTCAAACCCAGGTTTTGAATGTTCTACTTCTGCTACTACACCCTTATAATGTTCATATGATCCTAAATATACTCTTGTTAAAGTTTCATAACTCAATTCATGCTCATTTTCCGTTTTGATCCAAAACCGTACACCCGAAACCCTAATTTCGCGTTTTTCTTAAAACTAAATGTTATAATGGTTAAATATTGTTATAATCTATCCTAGCATTCTTAAATAATGTTAAAATAACCACTTTATTGATTAATGAAGGAATTTGAACTTAAAACCCACGCGTTTACATTTTGAAACCCTAATATGACCCGTTTTACTTACTAGCTTAACGAATCGTTATTTTAAACTTGTGTTACGTTAAAACTTCATATTTTAAAGTTATTATAACATTTATAATCCTAATGAAATGTTAAAATAAGCATGCATGGCCAAATTGGAATGTATTGTAATTATAATCCATGCAAGGGGTATATATCGTAACTTTTGGAAACTTATAACTAAAAGGACTAAAAGTGTCATTTTATCAAAGTTATAACTCCAGGGATCTATTATGTCACTTTTCAAAGTCTAAGGTTTACTTGGTATATCTTTTAAAGTTGAAGGACCAAAGTCGTAAAAATGCAAACCCTAGGGGTCTACTTGCAATTTTCCAAACCCTAGGGTCTAAAATGTAACATTTTGAAAAAGTATAAAATCATATTTAAAACCTTACCAGACATAACTTTAATTAACGCTTCTCGTGCTTAACATTTCCAGATATTAATTAAAACGCTTAAAACCGATTATATCATATCACAATACTAGGGAGCTTCATATTAAGGAGTTTCATCTTGGTATTACGTTCTGACTGAGTTGTTGGGTTTACGATTTAAAGTGCCCTAGCTCCTCAAACATTTACTGAATGACTTCTGAATTATGATGGCCCGAACGATGATACAATAATTCCAAACTCTTCAATCAAACTCATAACTCTTAAACCAAAGTTCTAAAGTATAATCTTCCTAAGACTTGACATATTCTACTCAGGTTATGTGACGTGACTATTTACTATCATTTTACTATATCAACATTCCTCGGTTAAGATTGTGATAAAGTCGTCAGCTTTCATTTCAAAATAATTACTACATCTACCTATCAGGTGAGATTCATAACCTCGCCTTTACTTATTTACATGTTTTATAAACCCGCGAGGGGGATACATGCTTGTTACAAACTCTTTTACATACTCGTTTATCTTATAACAATGTGATTTGTATTCAAAGACTTAGTGAGTTCATAGCCTCACTTTTAATCTCTTTAATGCTTTCATAAACCCGCAAGGGGGATATAAGCTATTAAAAAACGAATACAAATTTATTAACAGACTATATGCTAATCTGATGAGTATCATTACAATCAATGTCTAAGTTATAAATCTTACAAGTCATTAAATTGGACTTCAAGTCGTTAAATTTAACTTCGAGTCGTTAAATTTGACTTTGGATGTTAATATGTTAGTATTATAAATTCTACAAGTCGTTAAATTTGACTTCAAGTCGTTAAATTTGACTTCGAGTCGTTAAATTGACTTTGGATGTTAATATGTTGATATATGAGCTCTTCGAGTCATTAAATTGACTTTGTATAATAATGTGTTGATACCAGACAAGACCAATCAGACCAAACAAAGGCAACAACGGGATATAACATTGTAAACAATGATTCGGCGTATATAATAATAACAGGACCCAAGAATAACCATACCATTTTCATAATAATTATGTTTGTACAATTATTACACTATAACTTGTATTCAACAAATACATTTCAAACCTATGAATTTCACTCAACCTTTGTGTTGACCCTTTTTAGCATGTTTATCTCAGGTAATTGAGCAAGTTGCGGCACGGAGTGGCATGGACTCGAAGATGGCTGAACTGTTATCATTCAAACATAATGTTTTAGATTTTGGGACCTGCATTTTGTAAAAACTCTGAATATAATGAATGATAACTAAATTTTTCCAACAACGTCTCTTTTAAAGTTGTTTTCTATGATTATGATTGTTGTATCCATGAAGTAATACCCCAGATTAGCTTCCGCTGCTATATTGTAAAAATGGGGGGTGTACAGATTGGTATCGAGCGATCAAATGGGTTATAGAGAAACAAGGTCAAAACCTTAACTATAACCACATTTCTTTTTCAGCCATCAAAGTCCTCCGTGCCACTACATTCCGGATCAAGTATGTAAATATACATATCTATTATACTATTACATAAATAACTTATGTTATTTACAAACTGGGTTGTTATCAGAACGATGTCTTCTCCCAACCGATTTACTTCCGATATTGATGATGCTTTTTCTTCTATGAATATTCTTAACTATACTTCGGTCTCACCGGATTACTTCCCAGCTTCATCGGAAAGCAGTTCTTTTAACTCTTTGGAAAACTCTAAAGATAATATGATCCAACCAGTATTCTCATCTTTCTACAATAATCCTTGTTTAAAGGACGTACAAGCATTTTATACTAAGGAATTACCTATTTCACCATCAGATCCTATTACTTCACCAGCTATTTTGACTCTATTACTATTTGATCCTCGATATTTCTTTGTTCCTGAAGAACTATTACCACCTAAGAAACGAATTTGTTCCCTATCTTCTTCCTCAACTACGTTATCTAATCCATCTCGAAATCAAACCCGTAATTTGGTATCACCATCTTCCTCAGTTTATACTCCTACCTCACCTCAATTATTTGAAATAGGAAAATGTTCAGATAAGATGTATCTAAAACATCATTAGATAAAGTCGAAGATATTTTGAACTACTTAGATGAACTCTCTCTTCGCCGCATTAAGAAAATAGAAGAAGGACGTATTAATGGTAACAAACTAAAGACCAAACTTAAGGGAATCCGCACTCAGATTATCAGACTTCAAAAGGAACGGTTAGGGCAAAAGGATAAGATTTCCTTTTCTCACTACAGAATTTACGATCTTGAATAAATCATTGAGAAAATCCAAGCTCGTCACCATAAAAATCAGGAAGATCTTTAGGACATCATCCACCAGCTCAGAATCAACAAACTCTTAGACTAGTTATAACTTTATCCTAGCCATGGGATGTGTGGTATAAATAAAAACGCTTGTCAAATCTAAGCTAAAAATTATATAAGCTAAAAATTTAAAAGCTAAAAACTAGATATCGTATGTGTGAATGTGAGGGGCTATTTATAGCCATCAGGAGATGCTTCTAGGCCTTGGAGGTTGGTAGATGCTCCCATAAATCCCTGCCCTTGAATCTTGCCAATCATTAGATCTTTATCTTAAGCCGTTGGATCACTTTGGTGAGCACACGGATTGCCAACATGGCATTTCGTGTGTCAGAGCCATTGTGCTTCTTTTTCAAGTCTTTTAGTGCAAATTTCCTTTTCCCCGTGTGTTTTCTTCAATCCACGTAGCATTCCCTTTGTGGGGATTGACCAATAAGAGCATTTGGTGATGTAATACTCTGCCAAGTCAGTCTTTATCACTTTAACGTCTCATCACGCACTTAATTGGAATTACCCTTATTTGATGGGGGGGTAAATGGGAGGAAGATGGTGAACAGTAAAACTGAAATTCCCGCGTGAAAAACTTATATAAAAGGGGCGTTTGACTTTCTTTGACCCGGGTTTAATATGTTTGACTTCGGGCTTATATCAAAGAATTGGGCTTGGGTAAGTTTGGGCTCGGTCTTGGATTGTTTTATAAAAAAGATAACGAGTGTTATCTCTTATAGTGTTAAGAGATAACACCGTTAGGGCTTAGGGACTTTTTATGAATTTGGTTAACTTTGAGGGACGGATTTGGGAAATTTGGGTTTTGTCTTTTTGTGTGTTGACTTTGGTTGACCAAGGGTTGATTTTTGTTGACCTTTAATAGCATTCTCCCGGCTCTTGTATTCTCTATTCCGTTCCCGTGTCCGTGTTTGTCCGGTTTTGGACCGTTTCTTGAGATTTTGCAATATCCTACCTACCTAATCACAAGACAAAACATGCAATATACAACATTTTAAAGCACAATTTTGTCTTTTTTAGGGCCTATTTTGATATAAAAAGATAAGTGTTTTTCACATATATCAGGGGAGAAAGTGTCATCCAAAAACTTTTAAAACAGTCCTTTCAAATAAGTCATGTAATAAACGGATAAAGTTTTGAATATTGACGAATAATAATTTTTAAGGGAGACTTAATTTATATCAAACTACAAGATGCTTTAGATGTCGATTTGTTTTAAAGTCTTTATGGACTTATTTGCAATTTGAGACTTTATGTGGGAATCCAGGCTTTAAACTACAACAATAATATTGCCAACACCTCATAGTTGTAAAAGACTTAGGAATGCTTGGAAATACTTTCATAGTTTTAAATGCCTTGAAGTTGATTCTCATAGAATAGATTTAAGCTTATTAAGTATTCAAACACGATCTCAAATATGTATGCGTATAAGGTTTTGCTGATTCCGACGTGTCGAAACCAGCAAAGGGGAAGGAGTAGATGTATACTTGATATTGTCCTTGGCCTTCTTGTGAGGTTAGCTTCTTTTGTCTTTTAAGGTTAGCTTCTTTTGATTTTAGGCCTTTTTGAATCTTTCGGGTGCACTATTTCAATCACATGGTGGAAGAGACATCTCGTCATTAGTCTGTATGCATCATTTGGGTCCCCAAGGGGAAGTGTTTGGAGTATAATTATTTAAAACGTGAGAAGAATTCTGTCTGATTCATTTAATGTTTTACCCAACCGATCAATCTCTAAGCTTATTCTTAAAAGAAGTAGAAATATTTGATAGAAGAGGTACACATATGACTCGCCGAGACTTACTCCTTAAAACTTATATATATATAAATACAAATAAACTCAAGGATGAGAATCCGCGAGACCAAGTAAACCGGAAGCAGTATAGAGAAACTCCGGGTCGTTAAGTCCCAACGAGGCTAGAGATGGAAAATCGCAAGACGATTGATGATTTGTGTTTGGATGTCACAAGGAATGATTGGGCACAGAAACTGATAAAAATAAGCAAAAGCACATAAAAATAGCAAGAGAATAAGCTGGAACAAGGATCAAAGCTTAGAAAAGGCAAAAACAATTAAAACTTCTACACTAAGGCACAAATAAACTCAAATAAGCTTAAGGCAGACAAATAAGCTAAGCTAAATCTAAATAAGCAATTACAAAAAGCAATTAAGCTAAATTAAACAAGATAAACACAACAGTACTAACAACAGTACTATCAGTATTAACTACCAGTACTAACTTAATTAGTACTAGCTGAGTTTATAAGTTAAGTACAGTTAGCTAAAGATTATAACTGTTAAGTTAGGGGGGGTTAGTATTTTGGTTTAAGTTAAAGGTTAATACTGTTAGCCTTAACCAAACACAATTTTAACAGGAAATAAGCAAATAAGCTAAAACAGGAGGTTAACTACCCAAAATAAACACTTAAGCATAAGAATAAGCAACTAGAATGAACTGAAATGATAAATAAGCTAAAAAACTAAAACTGATTAACTCTTAAAATTATTTTGAAAAGACAAATAAGTTCTACTGAAAATAGTACACTAAAATAAGCTTAATCTACTTTAAAAATATAAAGAAATCTTAAATAAGTAGAAATTATAAGCTGATAAGCTAAGTTGAACAACCAGTACTAACAGTTAAGACTAACAGTATTAACTTGGAGTTAGTACTGGTAGTGTTAAGTTAGTGCTGTTCCAAAAAGTAAACTACCAGTACTAACTTAGAGTTAGTACTGCTAGTGTGGAGTTAGTACTGTTCCTAAAATGAACTAGCAGTACTAACTTAAAGTTAGTACTGCTTGTTCAAAACAGCCTTTAACTTTTCCAAAAATCATTTTTACTAAAAACAGATTATCAAACAACAAAGTAAAACACTTATAAGCAATTTTCAATCCATAACAAGTACTTAAATCAAGCATGAATTGTCTAGCAGTATAAACTTAAAACTAACAGTGCTAACAAATTGAACTAACAGTTCTGAGTAAAGTGAGAAAAAGAGAGACTTACAACACCCTTGCTCAAAACAGGGTTAAATCAACAATCTACAAGCTCTAGCTTGTATAAAACAAGCTAGTGAGAGTCCATAAGCCCATCCAGAACTGGCTTATCATCCATACATAAGCTGAGGTGTATTGAGAGTGATTTTTATGATTTTCTTTTAACTACTTAACTTTTTAGATTTACTTGATTAAGGTAACTTAGAAACAAGCTGTACTGATTGCTTTTTGGAACACAAAACAATATAAGTCGAACTTAAACACTTGAAATTGTGAATTGATTTAAAACTCAAATTGCATTAAAACTTGAAAGTTTTACAAAGCTGAAAGTAAAAGCTGTAAATGACTGAAAATTAAGCTAAGTTATTCTAAGATTAACTAGTTGCCTCAAAGGCTTACAAAAAGCTCTAATAACCGAATCATGGACTTTGCAGCTGTGCATCTTTGGAGAGCAAAAAGGCGAAGTGTGCTTGTGTGAGAGTGAATCCAAAGCAATCCAGCCTATGATTTCATTTGTGCTTCTTTGAGTCCAATCTAGCATTGAAGAAATTGGAAAGTGAGGGATGCCAACATGCTTTTATTACAACTGGGTGGGGGGGTGGTAGGAGGTTGGATGAAATGATTTTGGCTAGAGAGAAGTGGTTTTGCAGAGGAGAATGTAATGTGGGCGCCTTACCAGTTGTACCAGGGTTTTGGGCGGGAAAGAAGACTTTTTGGGGGAGTTAGCAGTTTGGTCCCCTGAAGATGTATAACTTAAATGCAATATCTACTTGGTTGGCAACTTTGACCCTTGGTCTTTTTTAATCTTTTGTAATACAACTTTAGGCTTGGCAGTTTTAGCCCCTCAAGTTGTATTTTCTTTAAGCGGATGACTATAGACTTTGACTCGACTTGGTCCTTTCCTTCCCGTGCTTGGATTTGTTTGTGTTTGGCTTTCTTTTTGTTCCTTTTCTTGAATATCCGTTTCCTGCACAATACAAATGCAAAACAAACATATATTTGGCAGTTTTGTCTGTTTTTGGTTATTAGCCTCATTTTTGAAAGGTAAAAGATATGTGTAATAAGGCACATATCAATTCCCCCAAACGACGGTATTGTTGTCCCACACAGCAATTTATTAATTAACATGTATCCCCGTTTTTACCATTTTCTGAATTTTCACTAACTATAATTAATATTTTTAGATTTTCTTCATTTTTTACAAGATTGACTTTCACTTTTATTTATTTATCACTTGGATCATAGAATGAAAGCGTCCGTAGAGTGACTACGATGTCTGACGGATAAATCAATCTCCTCGATTTTCACAAGTTCTAAGCTAAGCAATTAAACAAATCATTGTCGATATGAAGTTATATGTTAAGCCCTCATACTTATGACTTGTGAACTTTCAACTCCAAAATGGATATACATAAATGTGTGTACTCATTTTAAGTTAACATGGTCAACTTATTTTCATATCATAATATCAAAATAAATTCATGACTCAAAGCAACAACTTATAAGACTTCGTAACTTGATTTCGAGATTAAACTTTAGAACTTTTGCACATATTTTTCAACATCATAAAAAAAAATCCCCCCCAAATAAAAAAAGTTCTTTAAAGCTTAGGATGCATGCTTATTTTTGAACCCCAAAAAAAAAAAAAAAAAAAAAAAAAAAAAAAACAAAAAAAAAAAAAAAAAAAACAAAAAAAAAAAAAAAAAAAAAAAAAAAAAAAAAAAAAAAAAAAAAAAAAAAAAAAAAAAAAAAATAGAAAAAAAAAAAAAAAAAAAAAAGTGGGGTTAGTGGGGGTAGTGGTGCCCCCCCCGCCCCCACCCCCACCCCCCCCGCCCCACACGCCACCCACGAGGAACCAGGCGACGTCCCCCTCCCCCCGTCCTCTTAGAAATAACAACGAAATCCCCACCACCCCGTTGCTAGCGTAGAGGTGGTAATACACATCAACACATATACCCTAAACTTGCAAAGGCTTGGTGACAAAGTTTATACCCCTCTTTATTCAACCTAGACCATTCTTCCAATTGAGATATCACGACACACCAAATCCCTAAATTAAAGACGTCTTAGTATGAACCCACCACCTCGTAGCTAGTGGAGTGGGAATACACATACATCTTTTTACTTTGCTCCAAATATCACTGCATGCTTCATTGGCAAAATTCCAATATTCATGCAATTTTTGCATTCACTTTTTCATTCCATGCTTCTTTGGCATTTATCTTTTTAAATCACTATAAAATCTCGTTGAAAACTCAAGTTACAAATTTAAGCTTTTTCTGAAACATCGATGCCTTAGAGAATTAAATTGAGTACTATGATTAGGTGGATTTGAAATTCACGGGAGAGAAGGAACCACAAGTTACACGTATAAGTTTTTAGAAGAATCCTTGCTTAGGCAACATAAACTTATATTAAAACTCTATCAATTACACGTTCTTCACATTTTTAAAATTCAAAGCAATAGAATTCGTGAAAGCTTGGCCTAAAGGAACTAGCTAGGGCTCAACACGCCCGATCGAGTCAAAAATTTATTCTATTCTACCCAAAAGAAAAAAGCAAAACAGTGACAAAACACTTATATATTTTGAAAAATTTTATTTTTTCATTTTTTTGATGTATTTTGGTGGTAAAAACGGTTTCACGTGGTAAACATGCTGCAGGAACCCACAATCAAATCGAAGATACCCCCAAACTAGAACCTAAAATCGTCCTCGATGGTTTGAAGGGTACTACATTAATCCTAAGGCCATTTATGAGGTATGCCAAAAGATAAAACGTTAGTCGATAAGATTAGGATATCGGATTCCCAAATGAAGCTGAGGATGTGAAACTCTTGATGAATGACAAAACTGAGAGTCTTCACAATCCGGGCAATCCTGGACAATAAAACAATAACAACAAACAATGAAAACACGAGGTAATGAAAAGTAAGCTATATACACAACAACACAAAACACATATTTAAACACTACATACTACTACTACTATGATAAGCCTATGATAAGCATGGGGTGCCTCCCACGAAGCGCTTGTTTAGGGTCGCGATGCTTGACCCATCACCTGAATTTATTGGACATTTGGGAATGTTTGGAGATCCGGGACTACCAATTGTGGTACGTCCCCTCCAAAGTAGTGCTTTATACGATGACCATTCACTTTGAAATTCGGCCCCGAGTTTTGAGATAACTCGATGGTGCCATATGGAAAAACTTGGGTTACAGTGAATGGTCCTGACCAACGGGTCTTAAGCTTGCCCGAGAAAATCGTTAATCCAGAGTAAAGATGGGGAGTGTGGGGGGGGGAGGACTCGATCGCCGACGTTAAAAACGCGGTTCTTGATTTTGGAGTCGTGAATTCTCTTTGTCTTTTCTTTATAGATCAAAGAGTTCTCATAAGCTTCATCACGGAGCTCATTAAGTTCATTCAGTTGAACTTTCCTATGGTCACCAGCGGTTTTCAGATCAAAGTTTGTATGTTTTAAGGCCCAGTAGGCCTTGTGCTCGAGTTCGATCGGAAGATGGCAGGCTTTTCCGTAAACCAGCTTATATGGAGTACACCCAATGGGTGTTTTGTAAGCGGTGCGGAAAGCCCATAAAGCATCATCGAGCTTATCTGACCAAAAGGTACGGTTTTCGCCCACGGTCTTTCAAGACATACTTTTCAAACCACGATGGATACCTCAACTTGTAACCACTATGTATTGTGGATGATACCGGTGGTACAGACGATGAGTGACTCCGTATTTAAGCATGACCTTTGCAAATTGGCAATGCAAATGGGTCCGCGATCACTTAAGATTGCACGGGGGCACCGAATCTGGCGAGAGAGATTAAGAATTAACAAACAACTCGGCGTAATTGGTGGGAACCTTTGCTTCAAACCATTTTGCTAATAATCAACAGCCACGAGGATGTATTTGTTGCCTTTGGATGATGGGAATGGCCCCATAAAATCAATGCCCCAAACGTCAAAGATTTCACAAACTTGGATGGAATTTTGTGGCATCTCATCCCGTTGTGAAATTTTTCCTTGACGCTGGCATGAGTTGCAGTTTTTAACCAACTCATGGGCATCTTTGTAGATTGTGGGCCAAAAGAATCCGGAATCAAAGACTTTTCTTGCTGTGTAGTTAGCACCGTGATGTCCACCGGTGGGACCATCGTGGCAAGCCATGAGGATGTCATGGGCTTCTTGCAAAACACAACTCGAATAACTTTGGATCCGCACAGATTTTAAACAGAAAGGGTTCTTCCCAGAAATAATGCTTCACGTCTTTGAAGAATTTTCTTTTCTGCTGGGTTGACATCCCTTTGATCACGAAATTTCCCGCATGGTAGTTTGCGATGTCAGCAAACCATGGGGTACTAGTATCAAGAACAGCAATCGAACTAAGAGTTTCAAGAGGAAACTTTTCATTTATCTCCTTTGGATCGAGCTTATTCTCGTGAGGATTCTCTAATCGTGATAGATGATCAGCCGCTAGGTTCTCAGCTCCTTTTGTGTCAACTACATCAAAGTCGAACTCTTGAAGGAGCAGAACCCATCGGAGCAATCTCGCCTTAATCTTAATTTAGCAAAGAGATACTTGAGGGCGGAATGATCCAATACACACTGCATTTAGTTCTACAAGGGTAAGATCGGATTTTTCGAATGCTTACACTACGGCAAACATTTCTTCTCTGTCGATGGTGTAACGTGATTTCGCCTCATTCCATACGTTTTACATGCATAATGTAAGGCCTGAAATTGTTTTTCATGACGTTGCCCCAAGACTGCACCTAAGGCGAAAATCGAGCTCGCATCGCACATAAGTTCAAAAGTTTCATTCCATCTGGGGCAATCAGGATTGGAGCCTCGTTAGATTCTTTTGAGAGTGTTAAATGCTTCAATACAACTCTTTGGAGATAAAACGGAGTCTCTTTTTCAAGCAAATGGGTCAAGGACGGCTAATTTTGAGAAATTCTGAATGAATCTTCTATAACACCCGGCATGCCCAAGAAACTACGGACACATTTTACAGTAGTCGGGTGAGGGAGCTTTGCGATAACGTCAATTATTAGCTCGGATCGACCTCAATTCCCGATTTAGGAGATTTTATGTCCAAGAACAATCCTTTCTTTAACCATGAAATGGCTTTTTTCTCCCATTTAGAGTAAATTGGTGTCTTCACACCGCTTAAGCATCTGTTTCCAAATGGGTTAGGCATGAGAGAAAGAACATCCAAAAACCGAAAAGTCATCCATGGAATACTTTTCCATCTGTTTTTTTCGATCTATCGTCGAGAAGTTGCTATCATACATCTCAATGTGCTGGTTGCATTGCAGAGGCCAAGGGCATGCGGCGATAGCAAAGTTCTGTATGGGCAAGTACATGTGGTCTTTTCTTATCATAGGGTCTATGGTATATTGAAAATAACCTGAGAAACCATCGAGAAAAAACAATAGCATTTCGTTTCCCGCAAGCCTCCGAGCATTTGATCCCATGATGTAGTGGAAAATGGTCCATTTCGGGTGGCTTCATTTACAACTTCGGTAGTCAATGCATACCCGCCATCCCGTAACTAATCGAGTTGGGATCAACCATTTTTGCTCATTCTCAACAACATTGAACCCGCCTTTCATTGGTACACAGTGGTACCGGGCTTACCCCAGGGACTATCCCAGATATGGTAAATTAAACCAGCGTCCAGAGAATTTTTCAACTTCTTTGTGTTTATGAACATCGGGATTTTTGGTGTTTACCCGTCTCTGATTTTGGACGACTGTGTGTAGTCCTCTTCCTTAGAATTTTGTGAGTACAAAAATTCCGGGTTAATACCCTTGATATCCGGAGAGGGTTTTCAACGATGGCTCGCTTGTGGACTGCAACACCTTTAATGAAGCGGCTATTTTCTCCCCACCTCAAATCTTTAGTAATGATGGACTGGTAATTTGTTTTGTTACCCTCCAAAAATGCATATTCGAGGTGGGGAGGTAAGTCCTTGAGCTCGACCTCAAGAGGTTCATCAATTAATGTTTCATCGGTTTTGGCTTCACAAATCTTAAGTTCTTTTCTAACCTCAGGAAAATAATTTGTATGGTTGGGAAGTGGTGATAAAGGCTCACTATTTAGGATAGCTTCAAGAAGAAGAATGTCCTTCTCGGGATCACCATACGCATAATCATTCCTGATGTATACAAGTATCGAAAGTTCAGCCTCGTTTTCTCCAAGAATGAAATCACTAACCCTCGAATGGAGAGGGTGGGAGAAGTGTATCAACATTTGTTCAAAGTAAGAGTGGAATCTTCCAATTGCTGATACTTCGAGAAACCTAAAATTTCTTGGGGAATATTCACACAAGCTAATATCAATAAGTCGGACCTTGTTAACTGATTCCATGGCATTGTAGGAGAAGTTTTTTCGTATCACCTACTTTGAAAGTCACAGATTGGTCATCATGTCTTAAGGTCATCTCTTCTCCGTGAACATCGATCAAAGCTCTTGCCGTTCTTAAAAATGTCTTCTAAAATCAAACGGGAATCTCGGTCGCATCATAATTAAACTACCACAAAATCGCTGGAAGTAGAAGTTCCAACTTTCAACAAAAACATTTTCGACTATGCCGGTATGAGTGAGAAAGTTGATCTGTCGGCATAACTCAGGTACCATCCTAGTTTGGTAGTCCTGAGATAAGCTTTTCCAAAAATGGAGAGTGGCATTAGATTTATGCTTGCGCCGAGATCGGCCAGGGCTAAGCATTCATCTAACTCTGGAAAATCACACGGTATCAGAAATCTACCCGGGCCTCCTAATTATTTATCTTGGAAAAGTCTTTAGGATGACTGCCGAGCAATTTCATTAACCGGTGTTTGGTTAATTCCAGAACTTGTCTTTGTATTCAAAATCTTTCTGAACATCGGTGCAAACCTTTAGGCATGTGCAGGAGAAGCATCCGCTGAAGCTAGCTCGAATGGAGATTTTGAAAAATTTCCAGGATGAATTTCAAACGCTAAAAGGTCGTCCCTTTTTACGGACTTTTTCCTTGGTTACCCTAATGGATACGGTGAGAGTTGTTTTGCTCTAGGCTAGACAACTGTTCATCAAATGGACGATCGGAGGTTGGACGTCGTGGTACTTTCGTAGGAAGTACCGTGTCCTTATGTCACCTCGTTTCAACTTCCAACCACCGGAGTGAATAAAAAAAAAAAAAAAAAGAAAAAAAAAAAAAAAAAAAAAAAAAAAAAAAAAAAAAATTTGAGGTCCATCATACGAAACACCTCGCCCCACCCCCGCCCCCCACCCCCCCTCTCCCGTCTACCTCCCCCCTTTACCCTTCAGGTGGTGATTGCTTACAATTCCCCTTCTGGTAGACAACGGTTTTGCTAGGAAAGAGACCCGAATTTGAAGTAGAAGCTTGTTTGGAATTTACATTTTTGTGAGCCAAGTCGGTTATGTGCGGGGGAACATTGGTTTTTGCATATTTTGCATAACCTCATCATTAGCCTTGAACATAGCCCTCTCTCATACAAAATCAGTTTTGGATACAACCCGAAGCTGATGACTGGAGCTTTGGGTAAGCTGGGTGTTGATTAACCGAGGTTTGATACATTGGGGCTTGTATTGAACCTGGGTCGTTGGAATTTGACCCTGTTATAGCCATTCCCACTTTTAGTTTTTTGGTTCCAACGAATTTATTGTTTGGCTTGGTTGTTGTGATTGCATGGAGGGAAAAACGGTGTCTGATTGGTTTGCATTTAGTTTCGGACGTAAACCGGAATTTTCCTTGGTTGAAAATTGCTGCGCATCTTGCGAGACTATTCATGGATGTATCTCGGGTAATTGTTGCTATCAGGTAGCCGGACAATTACGATATGAGTGGGCACCACCGCAGGTAACACAACTTTGCAGATCGCTCATTACGTGGAGCGGAAGCTGGAACTGGAGATTGTCCTGCTGGTCGAGAAGTAGAAGCTCTAACCATTTCTTATTCAATTCAGCAACAATCTGGAGCTACTCCGGAGGTGGAAGAGCTCGTGACTCACTTTAGCGAATAATTGAGCTATTGCTTCGGGAGTGACGAATAGTTCTTTGGACTTGCTTTCGATGATGCTTGAGCAATCACGGGCCTTTTGTCCAAAACAATTGCCACCTGCGGCGGTGTTCAAAGAGTCTGGATCATTAACATGTGTGTGGGGTGTTTAAGGCGTTTTTAAAATGTATCAAGTTGGTGAAGCTCCGAGAATCCATGATGTGGATATTTTTTTTACATGCTCGGAGAAGATCTTTGAATCGAACCAAGCCTCACTAACGACTCAACAAACCTTTGTTGAAATTGTGTAATTTCGTTTCGAAGAATTTGTCGGTTTTAGAAGGTGGGAACAACTGTGTTGATGAATTAGCAACTAGGTCCCACCCCTGTTTGAATTGAATCGATGGGGGTTTCTTACTCACTCCATATCCGGCTGCCCCCTCGATAGAGAAAGAAAAAGGCATCATTATTAATTGATGTGAGTTGGGACAATTAGGAATTCTCAAAGTAGAGGTGATTTTATGAAGTAACGGATTTGGGCGTGGTGGGTCCCTCTTTGTCATTTCCGAAAGACTGCTTGTTCTGGACAGAGAGTTAGTAGAACCCAGCTGATCTCACAATATGCTAGGCATATTTCAGGAACAACAATTGCGTCCTCGTATCCCTCGGTGGGAGCCTGGAGCAATTCTGCCATAGTACGATTATCAGCCATCGTAACTATGGGAAGTTCAACAAGATTCGGAGGAACTTGTTGTTGTTGTTGTTGTCGTAGACGACGAGCTTTAGAACGAGTGCGCATGCACTAAAATAGAGATATAAAAAGAAAATTTACACTAATCTTTTTTGGTTTTTTTTTTTCAATTTATTCACAATCTATTTTAAACGGACAGGAACCTAAAACTAGACAACTTGAACCCAAATAGTCTACAGAATACTTCACGGTAGCTCAAAAAGATAAACGCACGGGTGAGCGGAGGAGTAGGAATAGCGCGAAGCTTATTTCTCCTTTCGGGTCGTAGTTCCTTGGAACAACCCTCCTTATACCCACTTTATTTAGTTTGTTAATCAAATCGAGGTGAGTCGTACGTCGTAAGCGACACAAATGACAAGTTTTTAAATCTTTTGTTCGAGTTGGGAACCAACAAGTTCACCGAAAGTTATTATGATAATACCTAAATTGAGAATATTATATTTTGGTATTTTTACCAATTTGTGAATTTTATTTCTTTTTATGGACTCTGTTTTTATATTTTTTGGTTTTTCTTTTTTTTTTAGTTTTTTTTCTTTAAATTATAATTATACTAAAAAGAAAATGAAAATATTTTTGTACTTTTAGGGTTTTTTTTATAAATCCAATAACTTCAAGAATGAAGGATCTTCAAAAACTAAGCTTCAAACAATATGGATAATCGACTCACAGCGTCCCCGGCAACGGCGCCAAAAATTGATTGGTTTCTTTTTAAACTAAACCTTTTATATATATAATATATAATAAAATATATATAATAAGTATAATCTAAAAATAATCAATG